>JAODVO010000001.1:35537323-35548140 GCA_025400055.1 Notarius lentiginosus
ACCACAGCATTTTTTTCACCAAAACCGGCTCACAGGGCATTCACTCATACTAGAGACCACCGCACAATTAATGAAAATACGATGCAAGGGGACCTTTAACAGTTATTCCACGAAATCGAGTCGTACATGAGTTGATAGCCGACGAGGCACGTAGTACCGAGGTGGCTATAAGCCATGTATGACAAGATTGAATGGAATAACTGTTTTATTCTATCCACATTCACTGGATTTTGAGAAATGGAGCATTTTTATTGTTATCTTTTACACATTCGCTAAATGAAGACTTTATACAAAACATCCCACAAAATCATTTCCGCTTAGAATGCAAACAAACCGGCAAAATGATCAATATCATTTTTCACAAATTGCTAAATAATAATTCTTGAAAAATAAAAGCTACATTTTTACCATCAAATACTTTTATACCATATTTTATTGCTTTTATTTATTTATTTAATTTTGTATTTTTTGAGGTTTTGTCTTCGAGTAGAGTTTTTATTTCGTCCTCAGTTGGTTCAGCAACAGACTCTGCCATTTTGTTCTTCATCTTTAGGGTTTTTTGATGGTTGGCAAACCAACTTAAAGATGCATTACTGCCACAGACTGGGCTGGAGTGTGGAACAGGATATATTGGGGGGTGGAGACTGTTCTTTTATCTATTTCTGTTTCTTTTAAATACTTGATAACAAAGTGATATATCTAATTTGATGCATGCCGCCATTTTGTTTTTCTCTACTCACGGTATATGAGCTGATAGCCTAGTAGTAGAATAGCCAATCAGAGCACACGATTGCTCACATCCAGTGATTGTGGATAGAAGAATATATATATATATAAACGGTTGCTGTGAAAAAGTAAGTACACCCCATGAAAAGTTTAGACTTTTTCAACATTATTAAGACATGCAGCTAACCAGTCTTCATGTCAAAAATTTTGATGGATAAAGGTGATATAATTTAACAAAGGACATTTAAAATTAGCATTCTTGATATTGTTTGTATAATTGTAATAAAGAGAAATGCAATTTTCTTATGTGGAAAAAGTAAGCACACCTCCTACATATATCATTACTTCACATGTTCCGAACTGAAACAAGTGTTGCCAGGCGAAACAAACCTCGCCCGGTAGCACTTATGATGAATATGAAGGAAGATATTGCGAAAAAAAATAGGTACCTGATGGGTACATGTGGCTGCTGCTTATAAATAAAATAGTTTTCTGATACCATCTCTATATAGTAAATACTAGTGCATCTCAAAAAATTAGAATATTGTGAAAAAGTTCAATATTTTCCATCAGTTATTTAACACTCTACCCCTTAATGATGCCATATGATGACCCTGTGTATATCCCATAATGACGACATATGATGCCTTGTCTAGAACCTTGTCAAAATCTTGTCTTTAGACTTTTTTTTCTTGTAAATATGTTCTAAGGGTGAACAGTATATACATATACAATGGTGGCTGTAGCAACTGCTTTAAGGGGTAAAGACTTAAAGATATTTTCTCTTAACAATATACTGTATCATTTTTTGCAGTGAAGATGCAACTGGTAAGGAAATGGATATTTGTAATATTAATTTAAATGTTAAAATTAAGTTTGAAATGTAAAAATTGTGATTGTTCCAGTATTTAATCATGTTAATTCAGACTTGCAGCCTGTCTAATGAGATTCAGTTGCTTAACTATTTATGGGACTAAAATGTTTAGTTTGATGTTGATGCAATTTGAATTGTCTGAATGTAACGTGACATCAAGTTGTGGCTCAATTTATATTGTATAAAAGGGTGAAAGACATGATTTATGTTTGTAGGGAATCACCTGATGCTTCTGTTTAAATGAAATAGTATTATGTATGCTGCATATATGTAAACTGAATATGTGATATTCTAATTTTGCATGGAAGAAGTTGTCTTCTTAAACTTAGTTGCTTTGTTTGCTTATTGAAATACAGTGCTTACTGTGAGGAGGAAGTTCTTGCCTGTTTGAGACTTCATTGATGCAGTCCAGTACCTTAAAAGGTCCAATATAATGTGGCTGGAGCTTTCTGCAAGAGTTGGGTTTCCTGAGATTTCTGGTTGCTATCCACACTCTGTCACCTGGGTCGTATGCTGGGGTTTCAGCATGATGCATATCTGCATACTCCTTGTACCTGGCACTGATCATCTTGATCCATTGGTGGACCTCCTCCCATATGGCCTGGCTGTGAGTGAACCACTCATTGATGGCTGGAACCTGGCTGGGTGTGTCATCCCAGAGGAATAAAGGCAGCTGGTAGCAGAGTATGCACTGGAATGGTGTTAGTTGGGATGCAGAGTGCTTGAGGGAGTTTTGTGCATACTCGGCCCATGGTAGAAAGCGTGCCCAATCCCCCTGGTTACGCATGCATAAGATTCTCAAGAAGCAGTCGATTTCTTGGTTGGCTCTCTTGAATTGTCCGTTAGACTGAGGGTGGTAACCGGAAGTGAGACTGACAGATACCCCAAGTTTTTCCATGAAGGCCCTCCAGAAGCGTTACATGAACTGAGAGCCTCCGTCACTTACAATGTCTTCAGTGAGACCATAGTATCAAAAGATGTGTTGAAATAATAGTTCTGCTGTTTGGGCTGTGGTGGGAATGCCAGGTAAGGGGTATCGGCTTGAGGGCTTTGGAGAAGCGATCAATGGTTACCATAATTGTTGTGTGATTTAGTGAATGAGGAAGGTCCATGATTAAGTCCATGGCTATGTGGGACCATGGTCTTTGAGGCACCGGGAGGGGACAGAGCTTACCAGTGGGTGGAGTTCTGGGTACTTTGGGTTGTGCACAGCTCAAACAAGATGCGATTAACTGGTTGATCTCAGTGAGCATGTTTTCCCACCAATATTTGCTTCGAAGCATCTGATGGGTGCGATGGCTGCCCAGATGTCCTGTGGCGGGTGATGCATGTGCCCACGTGAGGAGTCTGCTTCCGAGTTGCTTGGGTACATATAGTAGATCAGGTGGAAGATTCTCGGGGAGTTGTTGAGGTTGAGAGTCTCGGATTTCTCTGTCTAAGTCCCAAGTGATGGACTGGAGGAATCACTGAGAAGGGAGAATGGGATGGGCAGTGGAGTCCTGATGAAGGGGAGTAAAGATTTCTGAGAGAGCATCAGCCTTACTATTCTTGGAGACAGGACAGAAAGAGATGGTGAAAGTAGGTCTAGTGAAGAAGAGGGCCCATCTGGCTTGACATGGGTTTAACCACTTAACCTTCCAGAGATGTTCTAAGTTCTAATGGTTTGTTAGGATTGTGAATGAGTAATTGGCACCTTCCAGCCAGTGGTGCCACTCTTCAAAGACCAGCTAAATTGCAAGTAGCTCCCGATTTTCTCCATCATAATTTCTTTCTGCTGGTGAGTTTCCTCAAAAAGAAGGCCACTGGATGAAGTTTCTATTACTCCCCGAAGCATTGGGAGAGAACCGCACCCACCCCTGTGTCAGAGGCACCGACTTCCAGTGTGAATGGCTTGGATGGGTCAGGATGTTGTAGGATGGGGGCCAAGGCGAATGCTTTCTTGAGACAACAGAAATCCTCCTCTGCTGCTGGGTTCCATTGAAGGTGCTTGGGTCCCTTGTTGAGGAGTGCCATTAAGGGGGCAGCAATGGAACTGAACCCTCTGATAAACCAGCAATAGAAGTTTGGAAAATCTAAAAAGCATTGAAGTTCTTTGACGGATGTGGGAACGGGCCAAGACATAACTGCTGAGACCTTTGATGAGCCCATACAAACCCCCTTGGCACTGATGTATCCAAGGAAGGAAATATGTGTTTAATGGAACTCACATTTTTCTGCTTTCACATGGAAATGATTCTGGAGTAAGCGTTGTAGAACTGTTCTTACATGCACTTGATGGCTCTCTTCATCTGGGAAATATATTAGGATGTCATCGATATATGCAATAGCATACTGATCCAGCATGTCCCGTAGCACATCATTGATGAAGCAGTGGAACACACTGGGTGCCAAAGAAAGGCCATATGGCATTACCTGGTACTCAAAATGACCAGCAGTGGTATTGAACACACTTTTCCATTCATCTCGCTTCTTGATCCTGATAAGATTGTACGTGCTGCGTAGATCTAGTTTTGAGAAGATCCTTGCTGATTGAAGTTGTTCCAGAGCTGCGGGAACCAGAGGAAGTGGATAATGGTTTTTCACTGATACCTGGTTCAACCCCCTGCAGTCAATACATGGGCGAAGACCCCCACCTAATTTTTCCATAAAAAAGAAGCCTGCCAAGGCTGGATACCTAGAAGGGTGGATGTAACCCTGTTTGAGAGCCTCCTGAATGTACTTCTCCATAGCTGCTTGTTCCTTCTGAGACAGAGGGTATATACATCCCCGAGGTGGAGACATGCCTGGCAGGAGGTTAAAGGTGCAGTCTGTGAGGTGGCAGACCACAGGCCTTTCCTTTGCTGAAAACCTCTTTGATGTCCAGATAGCATTCGGGAACGTTGTCAAGGGTGTCAGGCTGGGGGATCTCCACAGAGAGTCATGCAGCCCTGAAAGCACACAAGAGACCACTGTAGAATATCCTTACTCTGCCATGAAATTAGAGAGTCATGAAACTGGAACCAAGGATAAGATCATGACTTACGGTGGTAGTGACAGAGTGAAATGAGTTCTGAGTGACTTGCACCCATTTAGATGCAGAGAGGAGCTGCACATAGAGTGACAAAACCATCTCCTATTGGTCCTCCATCGATGGTCCAAATGCTGAATGCATTGTGCAGGGGTGTTGTTGGCAAGTTGAACTTCTGCATGATTGAGTTCCTGATGAAGTTCCCCTCTGCGCCTAAATCAATGAAAGCAGAGAGGATTGGGTAGAAGTAGCCAACTTTAAGAGAACTGGAACCTTGAACGATTTGGAATTGAACCTTCTTATCGGACTTGTGTTTCATGGAGGACTTTCTTTAGGAGATGAGCAAGGAGGACAAATGTGACAGCTATTGAGCTGATGTTCAGAGCTACTGCAGTCGAAGCATAGCCCCTCTTTTCTTCTTCTGGAATGTTTAGAGCGAGTTAACAGAGTGCGTGAGACGTCCATGACAGAACTTTCCTCCAAAATAGGCTCCGGTTTAATACTCTCCCGTAGAGAGGGTCGATGAGCCAAGAGATTGCCTAGGCAGATTGTGAGGTCAATGAGAGAATCTAGTGTGAGTTGTTCATCACGGCAGGCGAGTTCACTCAGGATTTCAGGGTGCAAACCTTGGCAAAATACAGCCTTCAGCACGGGATCATTCTATCCTCTAGCGGACGCCAGTGTTCTGAATTCCAGAGCATACTCGGCCACGCTTTTGGAGCCCTGTGATATAGTGAGTAAGCTTTCAGCTCCTTCACTCCCCTCAGGTTTGTGGTCAAAATCTCTTTTAAACAGAGTGAGAAATTGTTCAAAAGATTGTGTTGGCTTGTCGCCCTTACTCCAAACCGTGCTGGCTCATCGCAGCACTTTTCCTGTAAGGAAGGAGAGAAATTTGGCAATCTTATGCTCATCAGATATGCTAGGTAGAGCCATAAAATACATGGAGCATTGGAGAAGGAAGCCTTTACAGGCGAGTGGCTCTCCGGCAAACTTCTCCAGAGCCAGAAGTTGTAGTGCTAGGCTTGGAGATGACTCTGGACATGTTATGAGGGCCTTCGACATCACAGTTGCTCGCAAGGACATTTTGGTGTTGAGATCGACTAGCATCTGCTGATGCTCTCCTAATAAGGCATCCTTGGGCGTTGAGAGCAGTTTGCTTCACTTCTTCCATGACCTCCATTGCTGGCGAAGTATCCAGTCAACTTCTGGATAACAGGAAGACAGAGGATGGGAAGGAGCAGTAGCCTCGCCTGACAAAAAGCAATACTCAACCGCAGACACTTACGGATGTAATTGCAGAAGAGCGACGAGGAGTAGACAATGTCAGAGCCAAAACATGAGACAAGAATCAGAGTTGTAGAACTAGCGAGGGTTGAGCGATCGGCAAACAGTGTAAAAGGAAATAGACAAAAAGAGTGTAAACGGAAAACAGGGAAGCAAGAATCAGAAGAGTGAGAGTCAGTCAGAAAATAAGGCTTGGTTGGAACTGTACTTTGCATTGAAGTGGAATGAGTGAGAGGTTTATGTAGGCAGGGGGACAAATTGGAATAACGAGTGACAGCTGATCTCAATAATCGAGAGACAGACGGCGTTGTGAGTTGTGGGAAGTGTAGTCCATGGTGTCCATGTTTGTAGTTTGGACAGGTTCAGCGGGTTTAATGACATACATGAGCTGATAGCTGACTAGGCGCTAAGTGCCTGGTTAGCTATAAGCCATGTACGACAAGATTTTAGATTAGATTAGAATAGATTAGATATAACTTTATTGATCCCTTTGGGAGGGTTCCCTCAGGGAAATTATTTACATATGCAAAAAAAAAAGATATGAAAAAAGTCCAGCAGGAAAGGTATTGCACATATTTATATTGCACATTGTCCAGTATTGCTTTTTGTCAGGCGAGGCTACTGCTCCTTCCCATCCTCTGTCTTCCTGTTATCACCCCCCTGAGAGAAGTTGTACAGACTGATGGCATGAGGGACAAAGGAGTTGGACAGCAACCTCAGCCTGAGGTACTTGTAGGAATCCACAGCCTCCACCTCAACTCCCTCGATCAGAACTGGTTGTGACCTTAGACTGGACCTCCCAAAATCAATGACCAGCTCCTTGGTCTTTGAGGTGTTGAGCTGCAGATGGTTTTTGTTGCACCAAATGGCAAAGTCCCTCACTAGGCTCCTATATTCCTCCTCTCTGTCATCCCTGATACACCCCACGATGGCTGTGTCATCAGCAAACTTCTGAACAGTAAACTTCCGCAGTGTACAGGGTGAAGAGAAGAGGGGCCAGCACCGTGCCCTGGGGTGCTCCTGTGCTGCTAATCACAGTGTCAGATGTGATGTCCTTCAGCCTGACATACTGTGGCCTGTCGGTGAGGTAGCTGGAGATCCAGGTGACCAGGCAGGGGTCCACTCGCATCCTGTTCGCATTTATTGGGAATAAACTGGGTAATATGGAGAATAAACTGGTAATATGGGGAATAAACTGAGTAATATGAGGGATAAACTAGGTAATATGGGGAATAAACTGGGTAATATGGGGAATAAACTGGGAAATGTGGGGAATAAACTGGGTGATATGGGGAATAAACTGGGTAATATGGGGAATAAATTGGGTGATATGGGGAATAAATTGGGTGATATGGGGAATAAAGTGGGTGATATGGGGAATAAACTGGGTAATATGGGGAATAAACTGGGTAATATGAGGGATAAACTGCGTAATATGAGGGATAAACAGGGAAATGTGGGGAATAAACTGGGTAATATATAAACTGGGTAATATGGGGAATAAACTGGAAAATGTGGGGAATAACCTGGTAATATGGGGAATAAACTGGGTAATATGAAGGATAAACTGGGCAATATTGGGAATAAACTGGGAAATGTGGGGAATAAACTGGGTAATATGGCTCACTTACATGATTTAATCAAGTTCTGTTTCATGTTTGGGTTGAACTGCAGTAAATTTGAAAATATATTGACAAAGTTCCTACTGTACCAAGGTAGACAACGAGTTCCAACCTGATTTTAATCAAATCGAGTCTCTGAGCTGGACTAATAACACTGGACTCTGTATGCAGCCGGCTGTGAGATGAGTGCACAGGGACTAACTAAAAAGTGTAAGACCAAAAAGAGATGGTACGAAAATATTAAATTACTTTGCCCTTTTTTACTATCATGTCACTAAAATCACTGCGCACATCAACAGTCTCCTGTTAGTAATTTTGATGACACTGCAGTGAATAATGGTAAAGTTATTGAATATTGTTCCCAATAAAAATTCCCCAAAATTATGCAAAACCACATTTTCCCCAAAATAACTGCTGTAGTTTAACAAACAGGTAATCTGTAGGTGGTAGAAGAGAATCTTCACAGACATGGTTAACAAACAGGAGACTGTTGATGTGTGCAGTGATTTTGGTGACACTACAGTGAATAAGGGTGAAGTTAAGGCGAATAGCTGAGGCACTTGTATGTAAAAAAAAATGCTTTGTCTTGACCTTTAAATTTTTTTCCCTTAAATTTGTCCCATGACAAATTTGCCTCATCGTCTGCTCCTCCTGGTTAAGACTCCTGCACTGACGACACAAATTCATAAATTCAGTCCTTCATTTCCCAGCAACCTCCTGAAACCTTGTCAGTGTCACTAACTCTGATCTACAAACAGGTGAGTTACAGTCAGATAAGAATTATTTTGCAATTCTTTTAAAAATGTGTTCATTTAAATCATTTAAAGTGTTAATAGGTCAAAAACATGAAATATTTTATATGTATTACTGCTTTTGAAAAATGTCAACTCAGTCCTGCTTTTTATTCTCTGTTTTGTTTACATACATTATATTGTGTTGTTTAATGTTACACAGCTCTCAACAAATGCTCAGTGTTTTAAATAAAAATTTTTAAACAACAAATCAGTCTCACTAGATTATGAGAGCAATTCTGCCTTAGCCAGTTGTCTACGCTGATGACATAATACTTTATTTTTGTGCTGACTTCTTGAAAGATATTAATTGGAACTGGTTTCATAAATAGAGAAATATTAGGTCTATAATTATTAATATTAATAATAATTTAGGTCTCTGGGAAAAGCTGAGATCAAAATTAAAACTGTTCATCAGTTGATGGTTTTATATGAAGTTGTGTTATTATAAAAATATTTTACTTATTTTTGCAAGATTTAATAGGCCTTGATTTTGATTTTATGGCTCATTGTAGGTTTTATTTTCCAGTGTTTGCGATGCTCATTTAGCATTTCTTAGAATTTAATTAGAATTTCCACTTTTCAAAATGAGACAGAAGTCTAAGTAAGACTTCCTGATTAATAAATCTAATTAAATATAACTGCATTAAATTATGATTCCCTAAATCATCAGAGCACAATAGTTACTGTTAGAGAGCACAATAGGAGGCTTTACACCACTGTGCGACCACATGACGAGTCGTGCATGATAACTGCTAACGATGTGCTCATTACCGTCTCGCCTCCTCACAGACACTTGCACCATCTCCACCATGAAGCCAGTCATTGTGTGGATTTTTTCACTGGTCATCTCAGTGTCGTCTCAGGTCTTCCACTGGGGTCCGTGTCCGACACCGATAGTCCAGCCGAACTTTGACCTGAACAAGGTTTGGAGAATCTTTCTTGACCTTTATTTCTCAAATCTCACTCAGGTACTGGATTCATCTTTTCTGTTTTGTTTTTAATGCAGTACCTGGGGAAGTGGTACGAAATCGAGAAACTTCCAGCAACCTATGAGAAAGGCACATGCATCGAAACCAACTACTCTCTCAGACCTGACAAGTCCATCAGAGTTGTTTATGTTCGGACACGGTGAGTTAATTATACTGAAATGACCTGTATATTAATATTAAAAATGGATGTATGAGATCTAATTCCATTCTGAATATTTGTTATATTGTGCTGTTTACAGTAAGGGAAAAGTGAGGACCATTGAGGGAACAGCCATCATCCAGGACCAGAGAGAAGCAGCTAAACTCGGAGTCAGTTTCTCATACTGTGAGTATTTAAAGGTGCAATAGTAGATTTTTCAAAATCCCTTGCTTGTACAAATAAACTGCAAGATCTGTACAACACGATAAAAAAAGAATACTTCAAGCTTTTATCTCAGAAAAAAAGAAAACCAGTTTGGAAATCTGTCTTCTGGTCCGGAACACTCGTCTGTGTTTGGATATGCCTACTGTTAGTCATTTTATACAGACACAGAGGGTTACTGTCGAACCTGAGGGCAGCGCTTCATGAACAAGGGCGGGAATCATTCAAATGTTGAACCCATGTAACATTTAGAGTCCTAATCTAATCTGGGAAGAAAAAAGATTTTATCTGACCTGATGCACCTTTAATCACTCTTCTGGTGTGATGGAAGGAACCTTTGTGACACTAAACACAGGCATGTTAATCTTCTGCACTGTGAGTGTAGTTTAAAATCTAAGAAATCTTGAGATTTTGGATGGAGATATCAACACTTTTCAGTGAGTCAGGACAATCCACTCAGCTCACTAATAAAAGTCGCATCCCAAACGAATCATTACCAGTTGTTGATCTTTTCCACTCCCCCACTTAAATTGCTAAGAAACTAAAACAACTTTGTGTTTATTAGCATGAATCTGACAAAATTTTTACCTTCATGGCTGCCCTGAGCCTCGAGATTCACCTGCAGTACCCACACTTTTAAACAGCTAATAATCCAGTTGATGCTGTGTAACAATGGCAGTGTGATGATGGTATTGTAATGATGTGTGATGATGATGGTGCGATGATGGTATTGTGATGATGTGTGATGATAGTGGTGTGATGATAGTATTGTGATGATAGTGGTGTGATGGTAGTATTGTGATGATAGTGGTGTGATGATGGTGGTGTGGTGATGTGTGATGATGGTAGTGTGATGATGGTAGTGTGATGGTGGTGTGATGATGTATGATGATGGTAGTGTGATGATAGTGGTGTGATGATAGTGGTGTGATGATAGCATTGTGATGATAGTGGTGTGATTGATGGTAGTGTGATGATGGTGTTGTGGTGATGTGTGATGATGGTAGTGTGATGATGGTGGTGTGATGATGTGTGATGATGGTAGTGTGATGGTGGTGTGATGATGTATGATGTGTGATGATGGGTGATGATGGTAGTGTGATGATAGTGGTGTGATGATAGCATTGTGATGATAGTGGTGTGATGATGGTAGTGTGATG
>JAODVO010000001.1:35850292-35863302 GCA_025400055.1 Notarius lentiginosus
GGCGGGGTACACCCTGGACAAGTCGCCAGGTCATCACAGGGCTGACACATAGACACAAACAACCATTCACACTCACACCTATGGTCAATTTAGAACCACCAATTAGCCTAACCTACCTGCCTTTGGAGGAAACCCATGCAGAAACAGAGAGAACATGCAAACTCCACACAGAAAGGCCCTCGCCGGCCACTGGGCTCAAACCCAGGACCTTGTTGCTGTGAGACGACAGTGCTAACCACTACACCACCATTGCCACCCAATAATAATAATAATAATAATAATAATCATAATCATAATCATCATCATCATCACTGATTTATGAGGTTTTTTTTCCTGAATTATTACAATTGTTGCCTTTGAAAACCAAATTAACTGATTTTAACACCCCCAGTTGCATTAACTGTGTTAAGTAATTTTGTTACAACTTTGGAGACATGTCCTGCAGGATCATTGTCCTGCTGGAAGACCCTGCTGCAAACAAGTTCTCAATTTCTGGCTGATCAGGTGTTGCCTCAAACAAATTGTGTTGTATTTCCTTATGATCTATTTTCTGAATTGGACCAGTCTTCTTTCCACAAAATGATGCTTCCACCTCCATACAAAACAAAGCTGGGATGATATTCTTTGGATTAAAAGCCACACCCCTTCACTGGTATCTTTGCTGTTGTTTTGGGTTCAGTTGAAGTTTTTGGACCAAAATTTGTTCACTCTTGGGAGTTAATTTATCCCTGCTTCCTGAATGATGAAGTGCCTGTTTGGCTCCAAGATATATACACTGATCAGCCACAACATTATGACAATGAATAACATTGATTATCTTATTACCTGTCAGGGAGTGGGATATATTAGGCAGCAGAAGAACAGTTAGTTCTTGAAGTTGTTGTGTTGGAAGCAGGAAAAATGGGCAAGTGTAAGGATCTGAGTGACTTTGACAAGGGCCAAATTGTGATGGCAAGATGACTGGGTCTGAGTATCTCCAAAATGACACATCTTGTGGGGTGTTCCTGGTATGCAGTGGTTAATACCTACCAAAAGTGGTCCAAGGAAGGGCAAACAGTGAACCGGTGACAGGGTCATGGGTGTCAAAGGCTCAGTGATTTTCACTTTTTTGGACAGAGACCTCAGATGTTGTACCTGGAATCTGCTGGAACCACCTTCCAGTTTGGGGGTTATGGACCCTAATAATTCTATCACCACTGGGACCACTTTATTCCATATCTGTTCCAGTTGTTCTTTCATCCCTGGTACTTCTCAATCTTCTCATGCTCCTTCTGCCTGATGTTACTGTCAGCTGGGATTGCCACATCTAACACAACTGCAGACAACTATCTTCTGCTCCTTGTCTACCACCACAATGTCTAGTTGGTTAGCCAGCATCTGCTTGTCAGTCTGGAACTTGAAGTCCCACAAGAACTTAGCTCTGTTGTTCTCAACTACTTTTAGTGGTATGTCCCATTAGGACTTAGGGATGTCTAGTCCATACTCAGCACATACTGTATGTTCCTGTACACTATCCCAGGCATTTGGTTATGCCTCTGTGTATGCTGTCCCAGCTTGCATCTTACACCCTGCTACTATGCACTGGACTGTCTCAGGGATATCATTGCATAGCCTGCATCTTGGATACTGTCTACTGTGGTAGATACCTGCTTCTATGGAAATCATGCTTTGAGCCTGCTCTTCTGCTGCCATGATCAAAGCCTCTGTGATGTCCCCTCAAACCAGCCTTCTCTGGCTACTGGTAGGACTTCTTGATGTCAGCCACTTCCTTTATCTGCCAGTGATACATCCCATGGAGGGGCTTAGTCTTCCATGATCTTTTTTCTCTTCATCCTCATCACTCTCTGTCTTCTGCTGCCTGTGGCACTCTCTTACTAGTTCATCCTGGGAGGCCATCTTCCTGAGGTATTTGTGGATGCTCCTTGCTTCATCTGGAGCTTTGTTTTGACACTTACTAATCCTCTCCCTCTCTGTTTTCATGGCTCACAGAGTCTCAGGGTGCTGGACTTCGAGTGGAACCCTCCATGCAAGTTCTCGTATCTTGACATCAGCTGATCAGATCAGATCTGGCTGAGAAAAATATAACTTAAAAAGCCATACTGGATTGCACGTCACCCAGAGTAACAAGGTCTGCATCAGATGTTGGGGGACCAGGACGTGCTCATGACAATGATATATACGATCTACATCCGAGACACTGAGAAACATCAGTCTATATGTGACATCAGTCTCTATATGTCACTCATGAGGAAACTGATGAATTGTTTTGATAAATTTGGTTACTTTTTATTTGTGCATGTGTCGATATAATAAAAAGAACATCACATGTTGGCTTGAAGTTATGAAGTTTATCTTCTCATGTTGAAAAACTTGTATTTTTCATACGAAATACATTGCGGATCTGAGTGACATATTTTCCGATCTTTCACTCCAATGACATCACTCCCAGTGTTTTCCCACTGACTAGATGCACATTGTCAAAATGGTGAACCAGTTCAAAATGAAAATTCTATTGATTAACTTGCATTTATTTATTTATTTATTTATTTATTTAATTTTTGTCGATGTGTCCATATGATATAAAGAACATTACATAGTGGCGTGAAGATATGAAGTTTATCTTTTTGTAGTGAAGATATTTTCACTCGTTCACTCTGCTTACTCATGAATATGTTCCCCACACAAGGATAAACGTCATATCTTTTTTGTCTCTTTGTTTCTACAGTTATAATCATGTTTTGGATTCTGGTTGTAATTTAGTACGATACTGTTACTCAGCAAATTGCTATTTACTTAATATCCAAATTTCTATCTGTGTGATATGCCCGTGGTTTTGAACCTGACTGTAGCCATTTTGAAACAGAGTATGCAAACATTTGCAAATTGGGCATAGAAATACACAGTTTTGCTGGTGGTGGTGCCTGATAAATGAATACAGTTTTCAAAACTCTGTTGACTGAATGGGATTTATTGCAAATCATTAAATTGACAGTTTGGTCCACATAGTGTGCCATTGTGCAGCATTTTGAGAAACAAAAATTGTACTTCAAACTTAAAAAGATGCTCATCAGCAACTATGAAATAATAAAAATAAGTTACAATATAAATATATATCTTGATTTATGTGCTTTGGCTAACTGAAGTCACAAAGACACACTGGCGTGTGAGCCACTAATGTTGGAAACAACATGGTTAAATTATTTCTCATATTTTTAAGTTGCCATATTTCTGTTTTGCATCTCTCTCTCTCTCTCTCTCTCTCTCTCTCTCTCTCTCGCTCTCTCATATCTTCTTCCTAGCCATAGCATGCCTTAGGGATATTTTTACCTAGCTAATGAATTGTGTGATGTTCCATTGCCCTCGAGCAAGGAGCAACTGAGTCAAAGCAACACATATGACAACATGCAAGACACACCATTAGCTATTTTATATATTCACACTGTTGGTGGAACTTTGTGACACTTATTTCAAGTTACATAAATCCATGTTTGGATCAAAATTAAATGGTATTTCCAGAGCACATTCAATTAGTGTTAGTTTATCAGTCAACACTATCAAAATGAGATAGGTTTAAGTAACTCCTTTTAGAAAGAATGGAGAGAAAGAGAGTTAAAGTGTGACACGGTGAGTGAAAGGATAAGGAGAAATGAACAGAACCATGCGGCTTAGGACTGGTATCTTCATCATCATCATCATCATCCTGATGCCAGCTTGTGATAGCATGCTTCTTTGCAGCAGGCTGGCTCACTCTGCTCTTCACATCGATTAACTTTAAAGACAGCGATCTGAGTTGATCTACTGCATAGCTTTGAATGGAAACATATCCTTTGTCCTTTGCATAGATATGACAATATCATGGATGGACAAATTCCCTTGTGTAGTTGAAGGACAATCTAGATTCATATTTTATCCTCTAATACACAAGTTCCCAACCCTGGTGCTGCATATTGTTGTGTTTTCACTGATCCCAACAAACCTAATTTCACCAATAACCCTTTCAGAGTTGAAGCGGTTGTGTGAAACATTTTAAACGTGTAGGACAGGGGGTGCTCCAAGACCAAGGTTGGGATCTTGTGATCTAATAGCTTGGAAGATTTTCAGTATAATATAGTACATTAGAAGTAAAAGCTGAGCCATTATCTTTCGAATGAATCTGCTATTGCTATTCCAGAACTACTCAATGTATACAGTACATGACAGAAAACAAATCCTGAGAGAGATAAAGAGAGAGGGAGCACACTGGCTGGAATTACCATATGGGTAAAATTGAGAGTGAGAGCTCTTTTTTCATGTAAGCTCATATTTAAAAGTCTGTTCAGGCCATCTTTCATTGCCTCGCTTCCAGGAAATTGTCCTTGTCAGTTAAAAGAAGCCGCTCTCTACTCACTCTCAAATGATATTAATTTTTGTTATGTTTTTCAAATTGCCTCGGGGCTCAGCAAAACTCAGAGGGATTCATCTGGGCAGAAGCCAAATGTACAGACATTTCAATATTCATTTCATCGTCTCTCAACAGAACCTCAATTATTCATGTTCATTAATTTATTATTGTTCTGTTCATCTTTACATTTTCCATTTGAACTCAGTTTTAGTTTAATTGCGGAAGCGCCTTTTTGATGAGGAGCCTTGAAGCTTGTCTCATTCATGTGCAACAGACATTTTTTTCTCTCTTTTGCTTTGTAAAAATGTTCTCTGTCATGCTTTGTAAAAGTACCTGACTGAACATTCAATACAGAAGCATGATTTGAAACAGTTTGTGTGTGTGTGTGTGTGTGTGTGTGTGTGTGTGTCTCGCATCAGTAGTCTGATCACTTGCTTGCTTCCCCCCTGCATCTGTTTGTTCAAACATTAGAGTGTAATTATTTCTCAGAAATAATTGTTTTCTTAATTGCTGCTATCATAATTGTCACTGGGTCCCAGGCTTGCACCCTAACTGTGTTTAGAGCTATAAAGGGACCCTGCTGAGGGAATACGATTCAGTCAGTCAAGTACTGATGAAGGACATGTATGTGTAGGTGTGCAAGGGTGATATAGCAGAGGTATCTGAGTAATGTGTCCACAGCCTCAGGAAATGGAGTTTGCCTAGATGTCACTTTGACATTGATTTATTCATGATAAACACCCTCCTGTGCTACTCTTCACTGAAAGGTCCTTTCTTTCAAATGAAATGAGCATGAAAAAAATGCAATAACAACAGCAAAAAATTAAGAAGCACATGAAATGTGTTTTGTAATAAGATTAAATCTGATTGGTCAGAAAGTGTTGACTAATGGTCTATAACAGCACAACTGTCGTTTCTTTAGTATCAATCTACGCAAGTGTTTATGTGGCAAATGGTCCACATAAACAGTGTCTTATTGTTGATATGGTGAAGTGTTTGTAAAGAGATGTTTATTTAGCATTGTTGGGAGGAGTCTGCAGTGTCAGCACTTTATAACAGTCAGCGGTAAAGCTTTAACTGTACGTTTTCTATGAAGGGAGAACCTTCAGGATGGACATTCAGCACTTTCTGGTTTCTCTGCAATATTGACATTTTTTCTTATTTACTTTAAGAAAGTCAATAAAGAGACAGGCAGATGAAAATGACTATTTCCAGCTGTTGTAACGTAAGTGTCATGTCAGCTCTCACCTAAGACACGGAAGCCCAGAGCTTGTGGCAATCTTTAAACATGGCAGCCACAGATGACAATCACCAGTAGCCACCACACTGCCCTCCCTCCCCCAAATTCTGATCTGTGCCATGCCTGTTCCTTATTGTATTCAATCACCACAGATTACTTAAATACACTCAGTCATTCGGCTCATTGCGAAGTATTGCTCAGTGCACACTATCTGACTTTACTAAGCTTTATTACTCTGTTCTGACTTCTGCCTTTGACTTACCTTAATTTCTGCTCTGCCTCCAACATTCTATCTTTACCTCGCTCAACCCTTGCCTCACACTGAATATGCCTGAGGATTACGTTTTGGAATTGTTTGCCAGTTTGCTGAAGGTACGCTTTCTCTCACTCAATTGCATCTGTTAGCTGTCTGCACAAGCTGACAGTGTTTTATGGGCATTCACCAACAAAACTACAAACCCCATTTCCAGAAAAGTTGGGATATTTTCCAAAATGCAATAAAAACAAAAATCTGTGATTTGTTAATTCACGTGAACCATACCTGCCAACTATTATAGTTTGCCCGTAATCATTACGGTTTTCACAGTCTCACTGTGGCTATGGATTTCCATGAATTTGTTACAGTTTTGCATAATTTTATATATATTTTTTGGTTTTGCCCCCCTGAAACCCCCCACTAGGGCATCACCCTGGATCTGATCAGGGACCTGCGGCCTCTGGACCCTAGCTATTAGGGTTTTTGGTTTCCCAAAGTTGGTAGGTATTGTGGAACATTTATTTAACTGACAAATGTACAAAGAAAATATTTTCAATAGTTTTACTGACCAGCTTAATCATATTTTGCAAATACAAACAAAATTAGAAGCTGATCCCTGCAACACACTCAAAAGTTGGGACAAAGGCATTATTACCATTGTATTATATCATATTTCCTCTTAATAACACTTTTTAATCATATGGGATCTGAGAATACTAATTATTGAAGTTTTACAAATGGAATTTTTGTCCATTCTTGTTTGATACAAGACTTCAGCTGCTCAACGGTCCATGGTCGCTGTTGCCCGATTTTCCTCTTCATGATGCATCATACATTCTCAATAGGAGACAGATCTTGACTGGCAGCAGGCCAGTCAAGCACATGCACTCTGTCTATGAAGCCACACTGTTATAGCCCATCCACAATAAGGCCTGGCATTGTCCTGCTTAAATAAGCATGAACTTCCCAGAAAGAGACATCACATTAATGGCAACATATGTCTCTCTAAATTCCCACTATATGCCACAATATATCAATGGTATCTTCACACATATGCAACTCACCCATGCCCTGGGTGCCATACCATCACATATGCTGGCTTTTGCACCTTTCTCTGATAACAAATGGAATGGTTATATTCACCTTTGGCACTGAGAAATCAATGTCCTGTTTTCCCAAAACCAGGCTGAAATGTGGACTCATCTGACCACAGCACACATTTCCACTGTCTTTCGGTCCATCTGAGATGAGTTTGGGCCCAGAGAAATTGGCGGCGTTTCTGCATAAAATTGATGAATGGCTTCCTCCTTGCGTAATACAGTTTCAGGTTACATTTCTGGATGCAGAGGCAGACTGTTTTAAGTGACATCGGTTTTCCAAAGTATTCCTGAGTCCATCTGACTTTATTTGTCACATTAGCGTGACAGTTTCTCAGGCAGTGTCGCCTGAGGGCTCAAAGGTTACACACATTCAACAGTGGTTTCCAACCTTGCCCTTTTATCCACAATTCTTCTAACAATTCTTTTACGAATTTTGGCACAAAAGGGTGACTCAAGACCATCCATGCTTGCAAAGACTGAGCCTTTGATGCATGCTCCTTTTATACCTGATCATGAAACCCTCACCTGTTACCAGTTATCTTGCTTATTGTCGACTCTTCCAAAATGGTGTGACTTGAATATCCTATCAACTTTTCAGTCTTATTTTGCCTCTGCCCCAACTTTTTTTGAGTGTGTTGCACACATTAAATGCTAACTTCATTTATATTTCCAAAATACAATTAAGTCAGTTGGTAAAATTATTGAAAATATATTCTTTGTATTTTCATCAATTAAATAAATGTTCACATGAATTTATAAATCACAGATTTATTTTATTTTATGTATTTTTTTTACTGCATTTTGGAAAATATCCCAACTTTTCTGGAAATGGGGTTTGTAAAAGTGGATAAATAATGGTAAGTCATTCTTTAATAAATACAAAAAAAAGCATAGCATGTGAAGAACTGCTGATTCACAATTACAAGGAATAAGATCCTTCAGAATGTGCTCTTATTGGAAAATAATTAACTTCAGGGTGGCATCAAACATCCCTGTCTCTGATTATTGTCTTGTGACAGCTTGCTCTGTCATGCCTTACTCCTTACAAGGCTTTGGCTTCTACATGTCTTCCAGTACAATCCCACAAAGCACAGAGTTATGAGATGTGAGAATGGACATGACTCATTCTGTGCATTTTCACCTGACAACCTCTACCTCCAACCTCGTCTCTCTTCACATCCACACTTCTGTCTCTATGTCTATTCTTGTCCCAGTCTTCCAGTTGTCACCCCATTTGTGGTTATATCTTATTTCACCACAGTCCGGACACGCAGCCGCGGTGTAACCGCCTTTACGATGTGATGGATGCGGTAGTGGTCACTACATCGCTCTCCCTTCACTGCATCTCCCCAAAGAGTCTGCTCAGCAGCCATCTTCTGTAATATCTGTCCATGTGTGGGATTTGAGACCGATAATGGTGGGAGTCTTTCTCTCAGATTTCAGCTTCGATGAGACAAAGTCATTTGGTCCTACTGTGTTATCTGAAAGTGAGAGGTAGCATTTCATCTCAGTGATGTTTAAATCCTGGCACAGAGAAAGATGAATTGGACCGTTTACTTTCTCCCGTCGTCGGACCTAGATTGGTGGAATTTGCTGTCCTCCCAATAGCGTTTATCAGCTGTGTAAGATGATCAAAATTCGATTAAAGTGTTGGCGGTGATTTAGTTAGAAGTCAGATGTGTTTGTTGTGGTGTCACACTCTCCCATAGATTGTGCTGAGCAGAATCATGCTGACCGCTATCAGAACAAGAGGGGTTCTGTGTGCCTGACCAGCAGGAAACTACATTATGTGATTAGTGAGATTCCCTCTGCCCCAGGGGTGTTTACAGCCATCGTCTTTTTTTGCTGACTCATAAGCCTGCACATCACCTCTGACTACTGCCAGCACAGTGATGGCTGTCACCTGCTGACAGTAGTGGGTCAATTGTCAGCTTTGCTATTCACAGTCACACTGAGTCCTACTTACTTGGTGTAAAGAAGCAGAGCCTGCCATCGGCCAGTGATTGACAAGTGTCAGGACACATGAAGAAGACAATGGCTAGTGTTCCCTTCACAGAAAGAGCTCAAACGAAATTGTGTGTGAATGTGAGTGTGAAAGTCAAAGCCAGAAGGCCTGTGTGCATGCACGAATGCGTGGGTTGAAAAAGAAATGAATTTGTCTATTGCCTATGTGATGTCGTTTGAATGGTTTATGCACATGGACACTTACTTGCCCATCAGGTTGCTAAGATAATGGATTGGTTCCTTTAAAGGATGTTGATGTGTTTGAGTTCAAGTGTTAAGAGAATTAACACACTAGACACATCTTTCGCAACTCTATATATCTGTTCTTCCTTATTTACAAGCATTCAAGATTAATGTACCAGACATAAATTAAGTTATAGATATGAAAATGGATGAGAACTTCATTTAGCATAGAACATTACCAGCCAACTGGAAATTTCATGCTCTTGCATGCTTCTAGGCACAAGCTCAAGCTGATTGCTAAACTCCAATATGAATCAAGATAGTGCACTAGCAGACTTGTCTTGAATCCATTGCCATTGTTGGAGTTAAAAAAAAAAGAAAATCCTCAAGGAACTTTCATCTCTTATTCAGAATAGTTCACGGGTTGTAAAGGTAAATTCAGGTCTTGAGACTAGTGATTGTTGTTATATTCCTATCTGAGCAATTAAAAGTGGAAGAGTGGGGAATACTTTATGATTTTTTTGAAAATCTTTCTTGTTAGAGCATTTGTTGTTAAGTACATGTTGGTTATGCTAATGAGGCTCAATGTCTCATAAAGAATAAGTAATTAGGTAACAGCTATGTAAAAGCAAACAACAAAAACAAACAAACCAAAACAACTTAGGTTTTTTAGGGGATCCATGAGTTACTCAGGTACTGAGTGAGTGAAGCACAAATAGCCCAAATTCTTGATGTCTAAAGGTGCTGAGTGCACACATTAAGAGTCTGAAACTCAGTCAGGCATGATTCTTTATTTATTTTCACTGCTAAACGAGGGCAATAAGGGGGTCAATACATGCCCTAGGGAGCAACACTACAGGAATTAATAGAGAGTTCAAGGGCACTGCATTGATCGCATGCTTCAGATCCTAAAATGGAGGAAAAGAGGAATCACAACTCATGCATTTAAAGACCTAAAGGGGCCTAAGGATGAACTTGAGTGCCTCTGTTTTCTCCTCAACCTATTCTCTGGATTATTATTAAAACCATATTGGTTTAAACCCGTCATAGTGAATTATTATCATTCTTTTCATGTTTGCTGAGCTTAAACTAAAAGTTTAAGAGATATAAAGGCAGAAGTTAAAAAGGGGAAAAATGAAAGAGTAATATTAACAAATAAAAAATGTAAACAATTACATATTCATGATTCTGCTCTTGTTTGAATATGGCTTAGCAACAATTTAGAACTATTGTAAATTTTCACTGCAATGGCAAACAACTCTGGTGTTTTGTTTGCTGAACATCTGGCGAAAGGAATGCCTGTGTTGACATGAGTGGAAATGGAGTGGAACAGGAAGACATGATGCATTTCTTTGTCATTGTAGTAAGTCAAAGTTAAAGTGGAGAATCAGAAGAATGGAGGATCACAAAGATGGATGGATTGAATGATCTGACCAGGTGAAGGATATATGCTTGAATGCCCTCAAAAAGCTACCATTCAAACTGGGCTGACTGAAGTCCGCCAAAGCTTACTTTGAACTTTCGATTCGGAGGGCTGAATCTGGAATGAGAAAACACTAGTGTATCTTATGTCCAGGGGCTGTTTTATTCTCTCTCTTTCTTCTATCTCTATCACTAGACAGAAGGCTTCTCAGAAATGCTGATCAGCTATGCTTGAGTTTTGCCTACACAGAAGGCAGCTGCTTTCAAGGGTCAGATGTGATTAAAAGTTTAAGCCCTGGTGAGCTGCTATCAAAGGACTTTCACAGTGGGTAAAGATTCTCTTAGCATAATATTTTATTTGAGAAGACTATCACAAGTGGGAGCCTGGGTTGGACCTATTTCTAAATGTGCTATAAGGATCCATAAAGAGCAAATGATGGAGAAAATACCATCTCTGGTTTCAATTACCTAGGATCACAACAGCCTTGGGTAAGATATCAAAAATCCAACCTCCTCACACCAATGTAGACTATCTAGAAATCTTCACCAGCTGGGGTACCATGTGCTCTGGAAGAGAGGTCACACTCTTGACTAAACTCCAACTGGGCTCATGGGGTCTGGAGCCCATCTGGAGGTTCTCACAGGCAGGAAAACAGGAGAGAAATGAAGCTTGACCAGCTCCAGTCATCCTTTAAGACAAAGCAGACACCTGAGACTCCCTGAGCTCCAGGATAAACAAAGACTCCCAAACTATCACCACAGGTGCTGTCACACATAACACATCCACACTTACACTCTTGCATAAGCACACAGCCCAAGACCACAAGTCTCTTACATTCCAAACCAAACTTTCCTCAAATACTGTATATACATCATTTTATGTATATGGTGATGGTCATGGAGATTATTTTATGCACATCTCTGTACTATGTTACTGGGAATATCTCAGCTTCATCCATGTTCATGCTAAATATGCCTGAACACCCCCAATTCTGCTGCCATGTTATAAGTGTTTAATTTTTCATTTCCACTTTGAAACAGTGGAACTTCTTTTTGGAAACTTCCTAAGAATGATCTGCAGAGGGAGTTGCCATGGAGATTGGAGAATGAATTTATCTGTTTAGGAGTCATGGTTGTTATCCACATCTACATTTAGCTCTCCAGTAGCCATGTATCTGGGTGAAAGTGCTCTCCCAGCAACATTGAATGATAGTTGCCTTTATGAGTTTTGTTTTTCCATATTGAGGGAAACATTGAGGAAAACTCTCAGAAACTGAGCTTTTTGGAAGGATATTCACAAGGTCTCATTTCACCTCCATACTAAATTCAAGTTAGACTCTTTTTTTTTAAGAATGAGCTCAAGCAAATTGTAGATTAACACACAGCTTTCAGCCTTTTTCTCATTTTTTTTCTAGGCAAAACCACTTCAAACTTTTTATGCTTCTGAGTACATTCCCCATGTTTAGCTTGTGATCATTCTCCTGTTGCCAAAGTCTAGACTTCATTCTCAAAGGAATATTGTATTACCTCAGTGTACAGCAACACTAAAGTGTAATCTGACCTCCACTTTTTGGAGCCAAAGGACAGTTTCAACCTAAGTTCAATCACCTTCCTTGCGAAATGGCTTGTCAGTTCTAGAAAATAGACCATATCTGTTGTCAATATCTAATGTGTCTAATAAAATCTAGTGTTGATTAGAATTTGGGGATTTGATTATCTATTTCCTTATGTATATCCTCGATCAGATAATCTTGTCTGGGTCACTCTTGGGTTCCTTATGAAACTTTGAACAGGGCTAGTTAATTACATGTGCTACCACTGGCAGTGGTGTTCCAGTGTCTGCTGTACATCCTCCTGCTCTCCTTCTCATTTCTCCTTTGGCATACTCTCTCTCTCTCTCTCTCTCTCTCTCTCTCTCTCTCTCCATTTAAAAGTAAAGTCTGTTGTATCATGGGGCATCTGTTAGCAGCATCAGATTTTTGTTATTTCTTCCTCCTGTACTTTTTTGCTTCATCTCCTCATTTCCTCTCTTCTCCGCTTGGTTGAAGAATTACACTAAAGTCTCAGAGTTTATGTTTTCTTTCATTGCCTGAATCATTGCATGTCCTGGGTCACAGGCACAGGTCTACTGTCCATGAACACACATAGACACAAAGCCAAAGATCAATGCAGTTTTCAATAGAGTGTGCCCTTCACAAAGAAATATTTTGCCTCTATTTATATCTGCATTAGTAACAGTTTAGAATGTATTATTTGTTCAATTTCAGTTACATACATGAAATTGCCTCTCACCCTTTCTGATAGTTGCCTGGGGTCCTATGGTGTCCCTATCGTATTTGGTGTCTTTAAATTATTATTATTATTATTATTATTATTATTATTATTATTATTATTAGTAGTAGTAGTAGTAGTAGTAGTAGTAGT
>JAODVO010000001.1:35971437-35982989 GCA_025400055.1 Notarius lentiginosus
AAAAAAATAAAATTAATATTTATAATAATAATAATAATAATAATAATAATAATAATAATAATAATAATAATAATAATAATAATAAAGTCCTGGGAAGAATATGACATGGTATTTGGTATTAAAGAGGAGGCAAACTGAGAATCTGGTTGTATGTTGGTTTAAATACATGCAAGTTTAACTGTAGAGTCTGAGGCTAGAGAAACAGCCATTAGATGATGTCCTTTCTGAAATGCATACAAACACTTAAATACACGTACTTTCACATGTTAAGGTCCTGTGCTCAAAATCCCATCAAGGAACCCAAGTTTTTGGTTGAGTGTACACTTCTAAGGCTCTAATCCTGCCTTTAAAACTGGGTGACAATAATCAGATGCAATGGATTTACTCTTTTGTACCCTGGAGAACCCTGAGTCTGAATGGACTGCACTTTTTTTTTTTCTCGCAGCCTGAATCTATAGTCTGTGTGTTCTATTTGTCGTTAAAAGAAGTGCTCTGATGCTTATCCACTGTATACAGAAATATGTACTTTTTATTGCACGTTTAAAGGGATTCTACTTCACATATTATGAAGGGAAAAAATGGAAAAAAAGGAAATGTATTTTAAAAAAAAAACTCTTACTGTGTGAGCTTGGAGGACCATTGCTTGCTTTTGTTATAAACAAACATTATAAACATACATGTAGTATGTCTTAGATTATCAGTTTGAAAAGGATGAAAAATGAATTATGTATACTACAATGATTCATTGCTTTATTTAGCATCACACATTTGGTAAATGTCTTCATTCTTCTGATCAAATATCTTTTTTTTCTTTCTATTTCAATTTACCACACGCTCACATTGATATCACTGACACACTGAAAGATTGCTTGTCACATCACACATGTATAACATAATCCAACACCATACTCAGCCAGCATGATTTAAAGTTCTGTCTATTTTTTTTAAATTATTATTTTTATTTTATTTTTTTAATGTAAACTTGGTAATGACTCCCTGTGTTGAGCTTTATTCATTTTTTTCTTTATCATTTCCTGTGCCACTTTGTATAATTAGAATGCTTCTGTAAAAAAAAGGAAAAAAAAAGGATAAAAATCAAAACAAATCTATAGAGTGAATGCAAAATATGCAACTGTGCCTTTTTATACCGTTCTTGGTATGACTCATCATTTTGACTAGTATACAAATCGAGATGGATGAAGGGTGTTATCTGGGGAAATGACACACCCTGTTTATATGATACTGAAAAGAAACACTAAAACAAAGCTTTTATCTTGTGACTTCTTCATGTTAGATTGGTCAAATGTTGTCAAGTCTATCAATAAGTAACAACTGTACACGTTTTAGGCAATCTCCTAGCATATGAATCCATCTGATTTCAAATTTTCGCATGACTACTTGACCAAACCACTATTTATATACATAATATATATATATAAAAATGTTGCTAATGAGATCATCATAGTCATGATAGTAAGGATAATGAAATTATCAGTAAAGTAAATGCTGCATTAGTTAAGCTCAATGCAGAATGAAGAGTTAAACTAAGTTTGTCTAGTATAGACATAAAACTGATTGTCTGGTGGTTTTACTAAATGCTAATAGGCAAAAGACCAGCTGGGAGAAAATAAAAAAAAAAATATATGGAAATGTGTGCTGGCAAAACATACACCTCTATGGGAGAAATATGCATTTGTAGACATGCAGAATACTATATTACATATTACTATACAGATAATAAATGTCAATTTGAGAGGAACAACAGATAAATATTGATGAATGTGAAAGAGCAATTGTATCTCGAAGAAATAGATAAGCTTTGATAACTAATAATAGAAAATATTTCTCCTCTTAGCAGAGATTAGATTAAAGCCAGCATTGCTGAAAGCAGAAAGTCTGTAGTTTATCCTTCTCACAAATTGAGGTGTGTGTTCTGTCAGTTCTGAACTTAAGATTAAACCTTGAGTTGTCAGACATTTCACCCCTAGTGGAGAGATCTGTAATATTAACCATACTCTATTTGTCCTGCGACTTGGATGTTGATGTAGAATTGATGATCAGTTTTAATCATTGTTTTATTAGGAGTCACTATGCACGCAGCTTAGCTGAACATGGCAAAATGTACTGAACGCTGAAGTCCACCTCTATTTATGAACTATTTTACTTAATTTAATTTTTGCTTTTGTACAGGTATTTCTGTAAATAAACTGCTTGTCATTTTTTGTCTCTTCAAAAATTAAAATATAACAATTAAAAAGTGCCTGTCTTCCTGTTCATTAATTATATGCACAGGAGCACAAAAGACATTTATTTTGTCTGACATCCTCCTAGCACATTATTAACATCAAAGCTGTAACAAATTAATATTACTCTGATACTCTCATAATTAATTTTTTTAAGACATGCAAAGAACATTTGCAAGAAAAGTTACCAATTAAGTGCATATAGAGGAGTTGTTTTTTTTTTTAATAACCTGACAGCCACATTTGTAGTAAAATCTGTATCACGATTAGAACTGCTGTTAATGTTATGTACACAATCAAACTTTAAAAACAGCATATGTGTATCAGGCCACTAGCAGAGTTTGTGATTCAAACATTATGTCAGGATCTACAATAGGGGAGTTCTTTGTATTAAGAGATGGGTTACACACATCCTGAGGTCAAGTTCCTGGGCACCCAATTTAGATAATTAGAAATGCCTACATGTAGTTCATGCCTCTTAGATTACTAGAATTACTGACTGAATATCATTTAAACCTGAGGTTTGAATGCTAGTCTGTGCAATTTCAGTACACGGCTTGGGCTTCATCATATTTTCACAACTGTGCAACAAAACACTGAGCACTTTAAAATTACTTGGATAGGTCAAAAAAATATCCTTGGCCTTTTTTTTTTTTGCTGCCCATGACGGACACTGTAAGTCTATCCTGTCTGTCTGCTTTGTTTGCCTATTTGTGCATGAACTAATTACCATGGAGAAGATGAGTATTTCTGCCTTTTCCATCTGCTAAAACTAAGGACGTGGTTTTGATATACAGTATTCTCCATGTCAAGTATCACCAAACCACAATTTACATTCCCCCTAAATCCCACATAAACTAATGTCCTGTAATTAAAAGTAATTTGATTTAAAAATTGCAGCATCATAATTATGCATTTTTTTCTGAGCGTTACCCTTGTCAAAGTTCTGACTTTTAAATATTAGTGTTAGTTTATCATCATGGGAATAAGTCTTCAAAACAGACACACAAATTATTTGTTTCGACCTACTGCTATGACACACTTATATGTGCAGTATTGAATAATGGGTATATCCTTAAGTATTATGAGATACTGCAAATTGTGAGTTAACACGACAAAAATAACAGACCAAGCCAGAGTTGATTTATGACATCTATTTACATTGCATTATGTAAAATAGAAATTTCACTGTAAAGTGCTCATGGAAAGATGATTTTATTTTGCTTATCCTGCACAGAAAGACTAAAGCAAAGCAAATTAAAATGAATGGAAGTTTATTTAATATCAATTTGGTGTATTTTCAATGAATTGTTCCAAAAAGACTTTCCCTTGCACATTTCTGATGAATGGTATATATTTATGGATTATGTGGTAAGTCATGCAATACTGCATGATGAGAGGGTACATTTATATACTGTACACTATATGGCCATAATATGTGGACACCATTACACCCATATGTGCTTCTTCCCCAGACTATTGCCACAAAGTCAGAAGGACACAATTGTATACAATGTCTCTGCATGCTATAGCATTACAATTTCCCTTCACTGGAACTAAGTACCACAAATATGTTCCAACATGGCACTGCCACTGTGCACAAAGCGAGCTTTCAACATCTGTGCCTGACCTCACCAATGGTCTTGTAGGTGAATGAGCACAAATCCCCACATCCATGTTCCAAAATCTTGTGGAAATCCTTCCCAGAAGAGTGAAGGATATTATAATAGCAAAGGGGAACTTAAATAGGAATCTAGGGCTACAGTAACTTACAGTCTTAGACTAATTGCATGAGCATTGAATATTAGACTAATCACATTGAACCTTGAACCAAACAAGTGAAATTTCCTTTCATAAAACACTCATTTAGAGTTTAAGATTCTGAGAATGGACATTGAATAAATTCTATTGATCTCTCTCTCTCTCTCTCTCTCTCTCACACACACACACACACACACACACACACACACACACACACACACACACACACACACACACACACTTCTTTCTTTCCCCTAAATCGCCAATAGTCAATAAACTATTATAAAGCTACATATACCTCAGTTATATACACTGATCAGCCATACCATAAAAAAAAAAAAAAACACTGACAGGTAAAGTGAATTACAGTGATAATATTGTTACAATGGCACCTGTCAAGGGGTGGGATATGTTAGGGAGGAAGATAACAGTCATTTCTTGAAGCCAATGTGTTAGAAAAAGGAAAAATGGGCAAGCATAAGGATCTAAGTGACTTTGACAAAGGCCAAATTGTGATGGCAAGATGACTGAGTCTGAGCATCTCCAAAATGGTACATCTTGTGGGGTGTTCCTGGTATGCAGTGGTTAGTACCTAACAAAGGCGATCCAAGGAAGGACAACCAGTGAACCAGCAACAGGGTCATGGGTGGCCAAGGCTCAGTGCATGTCCTGCATGGGACACGCAGGCTAGCCCATATGGTCCGTTCCCACAGAAGAGCTACTGTAGCACAAACTGCTGAAAAAGTCAATGCTGGCTAAAACAGAAAGGTTTCAGCATTAACTTTTTCACATCGCAGGTAATGCTCAAATCGTACATCAAAATGGGGGGAAAATATCTCTGTGGCTTTGCTAGTGGCATTGATGTTGGTACCAGATGGGCTGGTTTGAGTATTTTAGAAATTGCTGATCTCCTGGGAATTTCACACACAACAGTCTCTGTACTTTTCCCAGAATAATGTGAAAAAAATTATGTGAACAGAGAATGAAAACCTCATTCTTTGTGCCCACTGTAGATCTCAGATTCCTATTCTGAGAAGACAGACGTGAACCCTGATGTGACTTTCTGCTTGTAGCCTTCCTGTCAGCTCAAATCAATCCATTCATTCTCCTCTGACCTTTTTAATCAACATGCTGTTTACTACCAGCAGAACTGCCACTCACTGGATTATTATTATTTTCACCATTTTGTGCTAACTCCAGATACAGTTGTGTGTGTTAATCTCAGGAGATCTGCCATTTCTAGAATACTTAAACCAGCCCATCTGGCACCAATAAAGTCAAAGAGATCACCTTTTTATCCCATCTTGATGCTTGATATAAACTTTATCTGAAGCGCTTCACCTGTATCTGCATGGTTTTATGCACTGCTCTGCCATCACATTTTTGACTGATTGGATAATTGAAGGAACATGCAGAAGTTCCTATTAAAGTGGATCACAAGTGTGATACAATAAAATGTGCTTCAAGTTCTATGAGGTGTTATATGCACACAATAACATCTCTGATATAGGGACGTATTTTGAATTTGTCACCTTAGGGAGAAAATGCCATCTACAGCAAATGCACTAATTATGCAGTTTGAAATGTTCTATTACTACATGTCTGCTTGGTCTGTTTTCCCTCTGGACATTTTATCTGTTCTCAGCAATACTGGGTGATGTCTCATTGCCAGTGTGATGTATCGGGTTCCTATTATGGGCTGATTCAGTAGCTGCTTTAAAGACCATTATGACCTCAAAGTCAGACTGCTGCCACGTTTAACTTCATTGCTAAAACATTATTGAAACGCTCCCTCAACATATATTTTTAAAGTCATTAGTCAACATGGAAAACCCTAAAATGCAATAGTAATAAACAATTAGTGATGTAGTAAAGATGTTGACAGTACACATGCAATAATTGAAGCTAGTTTCAATGTAAACTAGATTACACGAACTAATATTCATTTTATCTATTGTTTAAAAAAGGTCCACATTGTGAACTAAGCTTTTAATTAACATTTTCTTGGTGGCTATTTGTCAGAATTCGTTAGATGAATGGATTCCAACAATTACAGCTAAACCAAGCTAAAGTGCATGGTTTATTGATTTTAATAAATAATTTAAATATTATTATTGAGGGAAACCATATCTATATTTCCTGGAATGCAACCCCAATTCAAAAAAGTTGGAATGTTGTGTAAACTGTAAATAAAAACAGAATGCAATAATTTGCAAATCACGGAAAGCCTGTATTTCATTGAAAAATAGTATAAAGACAACATATCAAATGGTGAAACTGAGAAATTGTATTGTTTTTTGAAAAATATATGGTCATTTTGAATTTAATGTCAGTGACACATTTCAAAAAAGTTGGGACAGGGCATGTTTACCACTGTGTTGCATCACCTCTACTTTTAACAACACTCTGTAAACATTTGGGAACTGAAGAGACCAATTGCTGTAGTTTTGAAAGAGAAATGTTGTCCCATTCTTGCCTGATATACAATTTCAGTTGCTCAAGTGTTCAGGGTCCCCTTTGTCATATTTTGCGCTTCATAATGCACCAAATGTTTTAAATGGGAGACAGATCTGGACTGCAGGCAGACCAGTTTAGCACCTGGACTCTTTTACTATGGAGCCATGCAGTTTTAATATGTGCAGAAAGCGGTTTGGCATCACCTTGCTGAAAGAAGCAAGGTGTTCCCTGAAAAAGATTTTGTCTGGATGGCAGCATATTGCTCTGAAACATGTATATATCAATCATTCAGCATTAATGTATAATCCAATTTCATTGGTCACCTCTTCTAGTTTTTGTAAAAGAGCTGTGGCATCATTTAGATGATCAGAAAGGATTGCTAAATCGTTAGCATAGTCAGTATCCATTAATTTGACAGCTGGACAACAATTACGTCTTCTGGGTACAAGAGTAAATGCGAGGTTGCGTTGTTGATATTCAGAGCTTTCCGGAGAACATAATCCAGACAGATAATGAAGATATAAAGAGCCAATGTGTCCTTTTGTAGAACAACAGCTGTGATTTTGAAAAAATCACTGTCGCCATCTGGAGATCTGACTTGGGCTTTGGTGGTTTCATAGAGCCTCATAATTCCATTTACAGTTTCTCAGACTCAATAAGACAAAAATACAGGCTCTCATATTACTGAAAAATCGTAAAGCACTCTGTCTTGAAGCCTAGCCCTCCTACAATGTTAAAATGCTAAATAAACATGTCCAAAAAGAATACTTCAACATGAGCATCAATATCAATCTTTAATTGGTACCCATAACCTTCAGGAAATGACAGACTTTTTGGTGTGTGTTTCTGGTAAAATGAAACAGTATCTTTAAAAAAGCGCCATACAATCAATATATTGTTTGTTAACTGTTATTGCCTAGTAGTGCAATTTTTGAAGCCTTTTTTTTTTTTTTGCTGTTGTGCTCTGTAAGCATTCAGACCTCAGACATTCCAGCTAATATTTTTATTTATTCTATCCACATTCACTGGATATGAGTAATCACATGCTCTGATTGGTTACTCTACTACCAGGCTATCAGCTCATATACCGTGAGTAGAGAAAAACAAAATGAAGTGTTTTGCTGAACCAACCAAGGACGAAATTAAAACTCTACTCCAAAACAAAACCCCCAAAAATACAACAAAGCAACAAAATATGGAATGAAAGTATTTGATGGTAAGAACATATCTTTTTTCAAGAGTTATTATTATCACATTTTTCACAAATTGTAGCTGTCATTTCACCGGTTTGTTTATATTCTTCATGTTTAAGCATTAAAATTTGTTGAATTTTTTTAGCTATGGTTCAAAGAAGTTTGAAAATTACAGAACTGAAATGTCTAAGGAAGAATTAAATAACTGTCTAAAGCTATTCGATACTTCAGCACGACTGCAAGACACCACTTTCTCTAAACCCCCCACAATACTAAAGTCAATTCGTGCAGCCACTGATAGGTATTAAAGAAGTCTGCCTAAACAGAAATTATTTTGTTGGACGTTTTGTATAAAATTTTAATTTATTGAATTGGCAAAAAAATAAAAATGCTCTGTTTCTCAAAATCCAGTGAATATGGATATAAGAAAACAATTATTCCACTCGATCCCGTTGTACATGGCTGCGCACCTCGTTGGCTATCAGCTCATGTACGACTCGATTTCGTGGAGTAATTGTTAAATATATATGTGGTGCAAAAAAAAGCAGTTAATTATGGTGAGCCATGATCATATTGAGGGATTAAATGTATAGAAATAACATTGTGTCTTCTTTGATTGGTGTAGTCGTTATCACTGTCACCTCACAGCAAGAAGGTTCTGGGTTCAAGTCCAGCGGCTGACGGGGGCCTTTCTGTGTGGATTTTGCATGTTTTCCCCGCGTCTGCGTGTGTTTCCTCCGGGTACTCCGGTTTCCCCTACAGTCCAAAGACATGTGGTTAAGTTAACATGGAGCGGCCTTGGGCTGAGGTGCCCTTGAGCAAGGCATCTAACCCCCAACTGCTCCCCATGCACTGTAGTATAGCTACCCACTGCTCTGGGTATGTATGTGTGCTCATTGCTCACTTGTGTGTGCATACGTGTGTTCACTGCTTCAGATGGACTAAATGCAGAGGACAAATTTCACTGTGCATGTGACAAAGTCGTCTTCTTCTTCCTCTTCTTCTTATATTGTTATTAGCATCATCAACATCACACACCATTCATGATTCTGATTGGCTAAAAGTAAGAAATGCCTCAAGGAACAGCTCCCCAATCAGGAGAAAGCTACTTTGAATTGATGAAGGATAGCAAATTTCTATGGAGACAAGGCTGAAAATTGACAGTTGTATTTTTTGACTGAAGCACTTCTTCCTGGAAGCAGGTTCAGTGAAGAGGCTTATTGGGGAAACTGTAATACACTGGACTTTAGAAACCATTACTGGGAAGAGTTATATCCCAGAGCATGGCTTCAAGAAAAGTAGAGAATAAGGAGGTGGAAAGCTAAATAGAGATGATATGAAGACTTGTGAGTAGAAATGACTCTGCAGGCTTGGCTAAGCTTTGTCCTTCTGGCACATGTGTAGTGCCAGCTTGCAGAGGCATGATCTGCCACAAGGCAGCTGCCAGGGGAGCTCCCAGAGGGCTGGGCACTGGTTCAGCAACAAAGTCCAGCTGTTTGAAATGCTCAGGGATGTGGGCTTGGGAATTTCTCAGGTCATGTTGTGTGTGTTGGGCTGTTTGAATGAGTTTGAACAACACACTATTGGTTCTGCTGAAAATCCTCATCCTTAAGTTAAGAATTAAAACTGTACATATAGAGGGTTTTTTTGTATAGGAGTCTAACTGTAACATTGCACCACACTTAATATCTCAGTTGGATTGATTTAATCCGTAGTTCCTAGCATTTTTAATGCCTCTACTACTAGGTGGTGGAGGTATTATGTTTTCGTGTTTTCCATCTGTTCATCCGTCCTTCTGAGATTCTCTTTAGTGCAATATCTCAAGAACAAGATTGTAGGATTTGTATGGAATTATCACTAACCAGCAATTTGGCTCAACTGATTAGAGTTGAGCCAAAGTGGGCCAAGGTCACAGCAAGGTTAAACTTCTGAAATAGCTTTTTTTTTAAATAGTTTCCTTCCTGTTTGTCATACAGAACTGACACTTACATATTCATATTCAGGAATTCAAGACCTATTTCCCAGCAATTGATCATTTTTGTCATCAGTCCATCCATGCATCTGTTCATCTGTGCAAAACTGTCATGAGTGCAATATCTAAAGAATGAGTGGTAGAACGTCGGGATGTAAGATTTATATGGAAAGACGATTGTAAACAACAGATGAACTGCTTAGATTTTGGATTTGATCCACAAAACATTAAGGTCATATCAAGGTCAGTTGTCTACAGTAGTTTTTCTTCAATAGCTTCATTACTGTTTGAAGCATATTTTAGAGGTTTTTCTGCATTACAAATTAGTCACAAGAAGAAGAAGGACTTGTTGGTGGTGGAGGCGTGCCAGTCAGCTTTCAGTTCTATTTGCTTCCATTGGAAGGCATACTTTAAATTCTATGAAAACTAATGTGGTATAAGCAGAGGTGGACAGTAACAAAGGACATTTACTTGAGTACTGTACTTAAGTACACTTTTTGAGTATCTGTACTTTACTTGAGTATTATTTTTTTTTGGAAACTTGTGACTTTAACTTCACTACATTTGAAAGACAACTATCATACTTTCCACTCCACTACATTTCTATCAAGGTCCTCGTTACTTATTACTATGAAGTGGCTTTGAAAGTGGATGTTTTTTCTTTTCTTTTCTAAAACGCGATTGATTTTTTCGCAGAGGACACTGAGACAGCCCATCAGTAATCACTAGGGTCACGTCACATCCATAGACTAGATAAAATCAAGATCAATGATTTCTCAGTAGCAATATTTGAACATGATCAGTTGATGGCAGAATGGAAGAAGGCGGGTCTTCTGGGGAATGCACACACTCGTGGCCATACCTAGAACCCATGTTTCAGTTTTCTGCAAGGATTAAAGATTCGTTTCATTTTAAATGTTTGCTTTGTTTGCCAAAAACAAACCACATCACGGCCTACAAAAACTCAGCATCCAACCTGCGGAAGCATATTGAGCTATGTAAATGTTTTATTTCAAGAGACAACTTGCAGTGAAGTTGTCTGTGCTTTTAGAGCTAGTGGTAACATTGCAATAGCTATACAGTCTGGTTAGTCAAACAACTTTCTATGGATTTGCCCACCAAGTTGCCGTAGCCTTGTCCACAGCTAACATGAACACATAGCTAGCTAACTTGGACACTGTTAGTTAGCATGTAAAAACAGCGTTTCACTAAAATGAATAACGTTAACTTATCTGAAGTCCTTTCAGAAATATGTTTTAGCATAATCTTGCCAAATAAACAAAATGTCGAAATCTCACTTTTCTAGTGACATCAGCTACCCAATATGGTTTTGAGTTTGAAAAGAGTTTGCTAGCATGTTGGGTGGAGCTTCACTGACTAGCTAGCTTAACGTTAACCACCATGATGCACAGCATGCATTCATTTTGTGAATTCACAAAATAATCCAGTCGGTTGTTTCAGAGGCATGAGGCATTATAAGCATTGTGACAATAATACAACAATGTGTTGACAGAAAATTTACTTTTAATACTTAAAGGAGATACGCAGAACCATGGCCTCACTTTTTGTTTATAAATGCCTTGAGACCTCAAGAATGACATAGGAATAGTTTTGTGTTAACAATAAATCTAATATAGTAATTTACGATTAAAATGATTCATATAGGTAGTGGTCTGAGTGAATGACCTTGACATCTGTGACGTTACTGCAGGAAGGCTATCGGTCTCATCGCCATTTCCGCTATACTAAAACACAGAGCTGACTGCAACTTCAAGCTTTCATTTTGAGCTAATTTATCCAAGAATGTTCAAATTGCAAAGATTTGGACGCGTTTTGCGAGAAGTTCACAGGCACATTGGGCGCCTATGAAGTGGTCTCTCCTCTGCTCTGCACATTTTACTGAAGACTCGTACGAGACCTCTGATC
>JAODVO010000001.1:38212662-38223646 GCA_025400055.1 Notarius lentiginosus
TGTGTGTGTGTGTGTGTGTGTGTGTGTGTGTGTGTGTGTGTGTGTGTGTGTGTGTGTGTGTGTGTGTGTGTAAAATGAGTGTAAACAGCCAAAGGGTCTTCAGAATAATGTCCACACGGTCATCCAGTCTTCACAAATACAAAAAAAAAAAAATCAGGCAATTTACTGAGGTTAGGTTTAAGTGTAGGTACAACATTTAATTATGTACAGTATTTTTCATTTTTTCAATGGAACGTTCTTGCAAAGATAGAAAAATTAGTGTGTGGGCGAGTGTGCAGTGCAGTTTTTAAGTAATTAGCTAGTTGCACAATTTTATTGTTTGTCTCTAGTGTCCAGCAAATTTAATGTCAACTGCAATTATACTACATGGGTAAACTGCAGAATATCTTTAATTCAGGGTATTTAAAGTTATATTTATTGTAGTATGAGGAAACAAGCTTCACAGTTGGTGAATATGTTAGCAAACATTTTAGAAATCTGTTGAACAAATTTTGCATAAGCTTAATTAAAAGTGTAAAGTTTAGTACTTGTATTTATAATCTGTTCATGCTCAGCTAAGTCTGTAATATGGTAAGTCAGTAACTGATTTTTTTGCAGGAGTTTGTTTGCCTTCACACTTGTCTTCAGTAACTGAAATGAATTCTCAGTGAAATTTGGGTATCAACTTGTCCAGTCATGATCATTCTCCTTTTTTGCCCTAAAATCCTTAGTTGCTTTAGTGGTATGATTTGAGTTATTGGCTTGACTTAAATATTAAGCACAAAACTCTGAGGTCGGAGATGACCACACAAAGCTTCCATGGGCTCTGTTAAGTGGAGCTACCAAAATGGCACACCACCTTTATGGGACAGTTGATTTAATAATGGGTCTTTGTCAGCTTGGTACATGGGTTTACAAATAAGTTAGATTTCTCTATGATGGTACACCACATAATAGAGAGGCCCAACCTACAGAATAAAGTATCAACAGAAAATTCGATTTACAACCATTTGGAACTAATGCTATTTGAGGAAGTCCAGTTCTTGATCAATGCTCACCTGTCTTCAGGCCCATTGAAACATGACAAAGAGGATTATCCCATGTCTCTGTTGCACCAGTTCCATTCTGTTTAACAGTAGCCAGGTCTTCACCGTGAGATTGGTTTGGGTTCTGTCACTATATTTTATTTGGTTGATGTTTGGATATTCTCAATAGCCTCAACCTGGTGAGTAAAAGTACAAGCAGTTATTTATCTACACCAATTCTAATGAACCACTTAACCAATAGGCACTCGAACTTCAAATCTGCACAAGATACTTAATGGGTCCCTGTGGTTTATAAGACTTTGACATGAACAATTATGGTTCAGTACACGTATGCTCATCAGGGGGAAACTGAAATGGCTCTTCTCCCTGCCAGGAATTAATAGAGGAATTATTTTTGAGCCTTGGAGTAGCACCATCCATCTGCTCTGGCTAACCTGAGGACAGGGTAACCTTTGAATTCCCTGCAGCCTCCAGCATATCTCTGATGTACTTAATAGTTGACATCTCTTTTTGTATGGAAACCACCCTGTCTATAATTTGATGGGATTCCAGGGGTGTGGGTGAAGTCATCCTAATGTTCAAGGGTAGTAACGAGCTATTCTTTAAGAGTCATGGGGGTCACCATCATCTTCTTGGTGATGCACTTCAGTCTAAAGGCCAGCTCAGGTCCTGCTCCTGCTGCTAGGGCTCAGGGAAGTGTCGTATCATCATACAACATGTGAGTTCAGAGAAAAATCAAATCATTTTAAAGTTGCTTGACTTTAAAAAGAAGCTACTTGTACTAATTGTGATGAATTTTGAAAAAATAAGACTAATTCCTTATGAATTTATTTGTTATATTGTGAGCAATTATACACATTAATCCTTTTACTACTACTTATTTTATTATTTATTATTAGTCCTCTTTTCCATCATTAAAACAAAATTGTTTCAGCAAAAAGCATACTCAAGTACATTTAAATTAACAGCTATGAACAAGCTACAAATGAAACCTCCAGCTTCAGTGTGTTTAAGGCTACACTCTCGATGATGAAAGTCAATAAAATGATGCAATACATGAGCAAAATAATATTCGTATCATATCACAGTATTTAATATGTTACAATCCTTAAAATGCACTTGCCTTGATGAGCTGGCTGCTCAGCTGGCATTGTTAGTTCTGAAACTGAAAGCATAGAGGACATGGATGCACCTTATAGCATAATGATGGATGAAGGATGCAGTGTTTACAGCAGTGTCCTTGAGGTTTTTTTTTTTCCCCCCAACATGTTCAACTCCAGTCTGAATATGAGCTGATCTGATTCAAAACTAGCTGAATTGCATTGGCTAATGATGTGCAACTTGCAGCTCTAAAAGCACTCTTTCACACAATGCTGGTCATAACAGAATCCACTCTGCCACAGTGCAATAACTTTATTTACATTTTATTTAGCTCTAATGGACAACAAAAGTTTAGAAATGGCCAGGATTGGGATTAAACAAGCAGTCTCATACATACCTCTCCACTTGATATAAAAGTGTTAATGCTGTATTCGAGCAAAAGAAAAAGTCTTTTCAAATATTTTTTGAGCCAATTGACTGTGGAATTGGTTGAACTGAGTCTGAAAGATTTTCCATTGCTCTGACTAGTCAATATCGCCACAGTGGTAACTAGTAAATGTATTAGTCAACTAGCTTATGCAACCTCTACTAGATACAATAGAATAAAATAAATTCCTGGTTGGTTCCGTTATCTTGCTATTTCAGGATTTATCTGTTTTGTTTCTAGCCAATGGTGATCCTACTAACATTTAAAAATAAATATATAAAATTTACTAACATGGGATTTTTAGGCGTTTGGTTCTCAGAAAATCTTAAGCTTTCTGTAAAGGTATAGAAGGCTATAAAGGTTCCCTGCTACTTTGCTGGTATTCCCAAGTTCTTGCTGCCAGCAAAAAGTCATTACAAGCTTGGACTCCAGTCTTTAAATCTGTGGGACATGGAAAGAGACAACTGAGATTGAGACAGTAGCACATCACTCAGTTCCCTTCCTGATGGAGGTGAGTGAGTATAGCTGTGCCTGATGATGTGTCTCCAGCTGTGCCTCGCTGACTCTCCCATGCACCCGTACGTGTTCGAGCTGTCCAGATGAGCCCCGTGAGCAGGTACTGGCAGAGCACAAAAGTAAGCCACCATATTTGGCCTGACTGGTTTTGTGGAAAACACCAAGATGTCACATAGTCATATATCTGAAATGTTTAATCAGTCTTACTCACACTTTACTAATTAGCTGTGCGTGAGTGTATGAGTGGACAAATACATGTCGTTGGGCATCTGTGGGTGAGCTCCTGAACATTTCAATATTCAGTATCTATTGGCTTCTCACGCAGACCAGCAAAAATGAGATGTGTCTGCTAGCGAGCGGTGGAAGGGACTTTGAAGCTGTAATCAAGATTATGCGGTGGAAATGATATGACCAGCTTTCCAAGAAGCAGTAAAACACAAAGGAACAAGGGAGGGAAAATGAGCCATGGTGAGAGAGAGGAGTAAGGGATGAGTGGGATGATGAAGAAGCATGATGGGAGCTATAAAAAAAACAGACATATCAGAAGAAATAATCAGGTTTCACTTGTTCATTTGTGTCCTAATATAAAGGTAAATCACGTATTATGTGAAAATCGAAACTTTTCACAGGATCAAATGAATAATCCTTCTTGCAATGCAATACACATGGAGATGTGAGTTTGTCTTGTCATGCACAGATGTGAATGTTATACTGCTCTTCAGCAACTTTTCATCTAGCCATGTCAGATTTCACAATACACGTTGGAACATAATGAGTGAGTGAGCAAGCAAGAGAAATAAAGAGTGGCGACCTTAGTGTGATCGTTGGAAATCGGTAAACACACCCATAAAGACACACAGCTGGTCTCCTTTCTGCCTGTCTGCCCAGGCTAGCAGGATAATAAAGCATCCTTCTTTACAGTACGTGTCCGAATACTGCTGTGGGCATTTCATTCCATTCTGCTACAAAAGCATTAGTGAGGTCAGGCGCTGATTTTGGGCGATTAGGTCCACCTTGCCAAGAGCACTCCAATTCCTACCAGAGGTTGTTACATAAACTACATTTATGCACTTCAGTTGACAAACCATTTCTGCAAGGATATCACTTCACTGGCAGGGGAACTGACATACTGAAACAGATAGCTACTGTTTTACACAAAGTAAGGACTGTCTAAAAGCCCATTCTCTTTGCATTAAAATGGCATGTATTGCATATATAATATATTCTGTTGATAATGTGTTTAGAAATGCATTGACTTTTTGCTTGAAATTTAGATTTGTCATTCATCTACAGCTGATATAACCACATGGGCTTGAGATTACTTTGGCAAACATTTGTCAAGCCACATAATACAGAGTTTCATCCACAAATGCCAGTTAAATCTTTACTGTGCAAAAGGAAGCCTTATGTTAACTGTGTCCAGAAGTACTGTCGACTTCTTTGGGCTCAGAGGCATCTGGGATGGACCATCACACACTGGACATGTGTACTGTGATCAGGCAAATTAGTATTCCAGATCTTTTTTTATAAGAAATGGATGCCATGTTTTCTGGACCAAAGGTGAAAAGGACTATCTAGACTGTTACCAGCAACAAGTCCAAAAGCTAGGGTCTGTCATGGTATGAGGTTGGTTCAGTTCTGTTGGCAAAGGTACTTCAACTTCTGTGATGGTCATATTAATGCAGAAAAGTACACTGAGGTTTTGAAGAAACATATGCTGCCTACAAGATGACATTATGTCCAGGGATATTTCAACAAGACAATGAAAAACCACATTATGCACACATTACAAAGGCATAGCTGTGGATGAAGAGGGTGTCCGTCTCCTCTGTCCCCAATAGAGAATGGGTGGCGAATTTTGAAATGAAAACAAATGTGACCTTGATGACCCCGTATCGTTGCACACCATAAGGTCTGTTTGCATTAAGAATGCAAAATAACACCTGAAATGCTTCATCACTTGGTGTCTTCAGTCCCTAAACATCTTTTTAGTGTTGCGAGTCCCAACTTTTTGTTTTTTTCTAAATGTGTTGCAAGAATCAAAATTGAAATAATTATTTAGGGGAAAAAAAATAATGAGGTAAGTAAGACATCAAATAATGTGCTGTTGTATTGTCTTGAGCGCATCACAAGTCAAAGATTATTCACAAGTAATTGTTTTCGGTTTTAATTTCAACATACCGTCCCAGCTTATTCTGATTTGGAGTTGTTGTTTCATTGTAATAATGTGTACATATTAGGAATTTCTTACCCCATAACCCATCAATAATTAAAAGTAAGAAAACTAATCCTACCCAACCCTTTGAAACCCCAATCTAGTTTTTTTTTTTTTTTTTTTTATGATTGATATAACTAGAAGTGAACCCAAATCATGTGTTTGGAGAGGACAACTGTATAAAAATGGGGACACCATGGTGCCAAACACTGAAAAATTTCCTTCCTGTATATCCAGTTTCAGATTCAGTGTTCAGTTTCACCTTCAGAATTTCAGATTGTAGAGAACATGATTACATGATAAGACTGCAGATTCATTTGCTCATTAGGGACAAAAGCATTTTCTTTTTTCAGCATTTAAAAAAAAATCAGCATTAGTGAAAATGTCATTATATTGAGAAATATTACATTATTATGTGAAAATATCACGTTATTACAAGAGATCATGTTATTCTGAGAAATACATCATGTTATTATGAGGGGGAAAAAAACGGTGTGTTATTTCGTCAAATATCGCATTGCTAGTAGGAAATATTGTGTAATTATGAGTCATAGGTGTAAAGTTGGGACCAGGGTTCCTGTACAGCCTGCGCTGAAGACAATTCCTGCATCTCAGCTCAACTCCATGAGGATCCAAAGTTTTTTAATAGAAGCTGGACAGCATTTTGTGTAACAGCATATCCAGCCTGTAGACATTTAATATGCTGTAATTTGTAACCAAGTTTCCCATGAAGAAAAAAAAAAAATCCTGGTTATATTGTAAAATCAAATTCAGTTAAGTTGCTTTTATAACACATTTATTTTGTAACTGATATTTCCTGCAATAACACACTATTTTGTCTGAGTAACATGTTTGGAGAAATAACATGACCCCTTTTCTCATAAAAATGTCATCTAGCCACATATTTTTCTCAAAATATGATATTTTCATGTAATATGATATTTTTCACACAATGACATATATTTTTCTTGTGATGTGACATTTTCATGTAATTAGGTATTTATTTTCATAATGATGTCATTTTTTCATAATGGCATGATATTTTCATTTAATAATGTGATACTTTTCTCTGAATAATGTAATATTTTTCTCTTAATAATGTGATATTTTCACATAATAGTGTGATATTGATTGGATTTTTTTTATTTCATGTGTCACAGCACAGAGTATCCCATAGAGCATGTCTGCATTTAAGAATAATTATTTCTATTATTTTGAAATAAAACTTTAAATAGAGGTTTGTCTGTCAGTTCGTACCTGACATTTCAGACTCTATTTTCAGCATATTAAGCTTGTTTTGTCACTATTATGGAATTTGCTTTAAAAACTCTCTAGGCACCTGTGGTAATCTTCTGAACTTTTCATTCATGTAGATTGTAGCAGAATTATAGGTAGGATACCATGATGATACTGACAATATATTACAATATATTCCATTTTCATATGAACCGTGTGCTGTACAATTAGGTTTGAACATGATTGATGGAACTAGGCTGAACCTGAACCCTAAAAACCAGTCCCAAATCATTATTCCTTCACTGCAAACACCGTAGTTGGTTTTAGGAACTGAGCCAAGTGATAATCTCCAAGCATCCACCAAACTAAGACTCTTCTGTCAGTTTGAACGATGCTTTACTTAAGAGAATAAGCTTTACAGCACTCTAGCCAAGACTTGGCATTGTGCATGCTGATTGCTGTGTGCACAATTTAACAGTTGTCAGTAAATCCACAGACCCTAAACAGCCAAACAAAGGAGGGGTATCTGGATACCTTTGCACGTCGTGTACTTTTTACCCTTTGAGTAGTTAGAAAGTGATGTAAATGGTTTGTACCATTAGTTTAGTTTACCATTGGTTCATACCAATGTTTTATACATTTATAGTACATTAGAGTTATGTTCTTGAACCTGATGGATCAAAAGGTGTTGATATACAGTACTTTCTATAACAACAAAACTGACACGAGTGCTGGCTGTAATTTAGATCACTGGTATATATTAATGAGTTATGATTGTTTCTATGGTGCGGTAGTGGTTAACACTGTTGCCTCACAGCAAGAAGGTTCTGGATTAAAGTCCAGTGGCTGACGGGGGCCTGTCTGTGTGGAGTTCGCATGTTCTTCCCGTGTCTGTCTGGGATTTCTCCGGGTGTTCTGGTTTCCCCCACAGTCCAAAGACATGCAGGTTAGGCTAATTGGTGGTTCTAAATTGACCGAAGTGTGAATGGTTGTTTGTCTCTATGTGTCAGCCCTGTGATGACCTGACGACTTGTCCAGGGTGTACCCCACCTCTCGCCCGTAGTCAACCGGGCTAGGCTCCAGCTTGCCTGTAGCCCTGCACAGGATAAGCAGCTACAGATAATGGATGTTGTTTCTATAGCAACAACTCATTCACAGGGCCTTGTACTGTAGACGATCTGCGTAATATAAGGTGATAAATAAATGGGAAAAAATGTGTTATTTAACAAAGAAAATGTATACTTAGGAAATGTTTAACAATTATGGAAGGAGTCATAGCATAGGTGTCGGTGCTTTGTTTGTCATTAGCATTCCTGCTGCAGGAAACATTTACAGAACAGAGGACTTTTGCTAATCTGAATCCCGACAATGCCACAGCCATCTGTGAGAGGAAAATTGGCCATGCTGTCTGGGTGGGAGAGATAGCGTACTCTCACAGTGACACTGGCCAATTGCAAGTGTCTATGAACATGTATGCAGAAGAGGGTAGATAGTGATTTCCTCCATGCATGTTACACTGCCCTGTGATGCTGTATGAGCAGCAGTTTGAAAAGATACGGTTGTCTGGCTTCGTGTGTCTTGGAGCAAACACATGCTAGCCCCACCCTGCGGAGTTGGTCGATGTCGTGTGATAGCAAGAGAGTGAGTGGGTGGAAAGACCAAACTGGGGAGAAAACGGAGGAACAAGCATGAAGGTGCACAGTAGATAGCATGTAATTAGAAACTCATTCACCCCTGTACACGCCTTAAAGGCAGGACAAAATGAACAGATTGCAGGATAAGACTTTTATAAGTCTTACGCAAGACAATGTGCACAACTGTGATTGATATCACTAGAAATAAACATAAATAATTTGTTTCGAGAGGTATGGAGAAGACATCTGCATAAAAGAAGGGAAAAGAAAGGGACATCATGGTACCAAACACTGCAAATTTTGCTTCCTGTATATCTAATTTCAGACTTAGATTTTTGTTTTCAGTTTCAGAAATTCAGCTTGTAGAGACTATGACTGCACGGAAAAATTGCAGATTCATTTACTCATTAGAAGCAAAAGCATTTTTTTTAGCATCTTAGTCTGAGAATTACAGAAGCTCTGAGCTGCCATGTATTAAAGAAAAAAAATCAATATATCCTTTTAAATGAAAGATGTGTGAGGAAAATATGACTTTACTATGTGAAAAAAAATCATGTTTTTACAAGAAAAACATCATGTTATTATGAGAGAACCTTGCCTTAAAGGCAGGACACAATGAACAGATTGCAGGATAAGACTTTTCACAAGTCTTATTATGCAAGGCTTTCTGCCCAAGTGACTGCTATAAAAACATGTCAAGTACTTTTGTGGCTTTCTAACAAGAGTGCATATTATGTCATCATTTATGTCTCGGACTGTCAGAAGCCATTATTTTCTGTGGTGAACTAATATTGTCTTTCAAATAATGTTACTACTGCTTCTTTAAGCCATTTAGAATTCACAGATCACCTACATTAGGTTCACTCCTCTGTAGATACAGAGCACTCTATGACCATGCTGATGTGATTTGAATTCATTCAGTGGTTAGCAATCTGCAAGACTCATTTGGGAGCCTCTGAACATCCATAACTTTCCACGGTTTCATTTTTCATCATTGTTTTCTGGCCGTCTGCCACTTATATTTCTCTTCTTTGATGTCTGTGCAGATAATTGGATATTGCTATGTTCAAAATGAATTTTAACCATGAAAAATGTTTAATATAATAAGGGTATAAAAATTATTTGAGATCAGAGACGCACAGTTGTAAAGTAGGTGAGGTGGGTAAGTTATTACTATTTAAATTATAATTTGAATTTTATTAAATTGGGCAGCATTCCAATGGACAAAACAATCAAGGAATGACATATGACTTAATGGTTGCATCACCATGATAAGTAGTAGTACTGAAAGTCTCTCCGGTGCCAGGATCTGGTCTTCCCAGACAATCCCCCATCCCAGTGCCAACCAGGCCCTTAAGGCACATTGGGCGACACCGATCTCCTCCACTTCTATGGCCCTCGGCCTCTCGCCTATATAGCTAGGGTTACAGTGGGGGTCTGGTCCTCTGATAACCGTGAGAGTTTGACTCCCCACTCACATCTGTATTGCAGCATGCCTTACCAGATGGCAGTAGGTACCATTTTTATGATGGTCTTTGGCATGACCCAACCATGAGTAGAACTCACGATCTCCCGATCAAGAGGCAGACACGCTAACCACTAGGCCAACTCGCAGTATTTCCAATCTTAATATGTAGAATATGGTTCCAATCTGAGTTTGCAAAGTGTCCTTGAAACTTGAAAATACAGATTGTTTATAATCCTGATCTACAAGAATAATTTATCAAGTACATTTCTCATCTTCATCTGCAGACAAGGACTGAAAACAATCTGCATTTTAAATTGTAATATAGACTCACCCGGTTAGGATCAGAAGTAACTTAATCTTGTGGATTAGGATTAAAAACACTGCAGAGTATTTAAATCCTGATCCACAGGACTAATTTTGAATACATTCCTGATTTAAAGGTGCAGTCATCAATTCTTCTGCAATACATTTTTTTTTTGCAAATTCAATGAATATCTCCTCTCAGTTCATTTGCTGTTTGTTCTCTCTGCATGGTGGAAAAAAAAATTCATGTTTACACAAAAGCCCTGGCTCTTGAAATAGTAAACCAAGTGGCTTCGACCAAACCACAACACATTTCTAGCCAATCACCAACCAACAGGGGGCGGGGCATTCATGCTCTTGTACAAGAGGAAATGGAAGGGGAGGCGAGAGGGAAAGTTCATTGCCAACCACCAATAAAACTCAAAGAAGAAGAAAGAAAAGAGGGTCTTTGGCTGGGAGAGGCAGCATCATAAATGGGTATGTCAGGAAAAGGGGAAAAAAAAACAAATTGTAGCTGGTCGGCTCCCTCATCCTACTCTACTTTCCAAAGGCTGTTCCCTGGACAATAAACTGGACTACATCCAACTCCAGCAGACATCTCAGTGGGAGTTTATTCAGTTTGCCTTCTTTTGTGCCGACAGAAATGCATCTCTGTGGTTGCTTGTGTGTTTACATCAACACTGAATTGTGCAAGAACTCTGTGTTAGTTTCTACTTACTGCTAATTGCTTCATTCACATTAGAACTGTGTAATTGTCTTTTATTTTTTGCTGCTTTTTTGTTATATTTACTCTTGCTCAGTTTTTGTCATTATTGTACTGTCTTGTAATGTTCGTATACGTACACGTTATGTAATCCTGTGTTGGTTTGCGTAGTCTTGTTTAGTTCTGTGTTGTCTCATGTTGGCCTCGTCCTGCATTGTTTTATGTAACACCATGGTCCTGGTGGACCATTGTTTCTTTTCATTGTGTATGATACATAATAGCGAGGGCCTCTCTGTGCGGAGTTTGCATGTTCTCCCCGTGTCCGCGTGGGTTTCCTCCGGGTGCTCCGGTTTCCC
>JAODVO010000001.1:42352661-42362912 GCA_025400055.1 Notarius lentiginosus
GACTTCTACATGCATTGCAAGTGTGAAAACCAGCAAAATGGGCAGCGTATCAAATACTTGTTCTCCCCACTGTATATATATATATATCAGCTATATACACCCTAGGAATACCTACCTATTTGCCAGAAAGAATCCAAAACGGTGAAGAATTGACCAAGAAGAAGCGATTTTGGTTGAGCTGCTCATTAAGGCTGAATTAGTCCATAACTTCATTAATAATTGTAATTAAGCAAATCTGGGTAGAAGTTATATGCACCTTTCTGCATTTGTGCCAGAAAGAATCAAAATCAGTAAAGAATTGAGGGAGAAGAAGCGATTTGTGTGGAAACTGCTCATTTGGGCTTAACTACACCATATCATCATTATTAATTGCAAATATGCAAATTTGGATAGAAGCCATATGCACCCCAGGCAGACCTACTTTCCTGCCAAGAAGAATAAAAATCGGTGAAGGACTGAGGAAGAAGAAGTGATTTTCATGAAATGTGGACAATGCCGGACGGACGACTGATGATGGACGGACAACACACAATGGCATAAGCTCATCGCCTGTTGAGCTAATAAGAGGGTGATACGTTAGCAGCAAAAGCAGATGAGTCAAATGTTAGTGATGCACCTGAATGTCCTGAATCACTTATTCACAAGTGTTAAATAATACTATATGAGGCATGTTTGAAGGCAGGATTTCATTTTGGAAGTAAAATTCAGACAACATGCATCATGTGCTATATTTTGCTCTGTAAATAAATAAATAAATAAATAAATAAATAAATGAATGATAATTGCTAAGTATCAAGCACAATGAACTTTTGTCTCATTACTTTAACATTGCAAACAGCAAAAATCACAGTAGTGAGCTAACGTTACTCCAACATTCTCTTCTGTGAATGTAAAGCGAGCATGGGTGAGGTTATGGGGGTGGGGGTGATGTCTGTGGCTTCAATTCCCAGAACTAAGTAAGGCTATTAACAGTCAGGTGCTCCTGACGGGCTTTGCTCTGACCCTCACTTCCTTTAAGCAATTAGACATTTTATCAGAATCTGAGAGGACAGTGCAATGACAAAGAGATGCACACACTTTGGGAAATGGAGGTCACAGACCACCAGAGCACAAAATTGGGAACAATATGTGCTGAAGAGTTAAAGTCAAATATTTACAGGGCTTTAATGTGAGGTGGGTGCTTCTTCTCCAGGTGAGGTCACACTAGCATGAGAGAGAGAACAGGGCTAATGAGACAGCACACACTAATCATTATACTCCCTTACTAGCAAAAGCATAGGGGAGAGAGAGAGAGAGAGAGAGAGAGAGAGAGTGTTTGGGCCTTCATTAATCTAAGTGTATCTGTGTGTCTGAGGCTGGAGACAGAAGACGTGTCACAGGCATGTTAAAATACAACTACTATAAAGAGGAGAAGAAGGTAGGACCCGTCAACATGTTTCACTCCGGTTAATATTCAATAGCAGGTGGAGTTCAGCCTTATCCATATTCAATACATACACAGAGAAGAGAAGAGAAATCCACATGGGCATACTGTATACTAGCTTGCTGCCCAGCCAATTGTATTTCTATTTATTTTCTATGTTGCTATTTTTATAGGTCGCACAACCTTGGGGTAGTTATGAACAACCAACTATCCTTCTCTGCTCACATTGCTAAACTGACTCAGTCATGCAGGTTTCTCCTTTACAACAAGAGGATCTTAAAATTTCTATCCGCAGCCTCCATTCAGAGCCTGTTCAATCTCATGTCACCTTAAAACTGGACTACCGTAACACATTCCTGGCAAGTCTGTCCCTGCATGCCATCCGGCCCTTTCAGCTGGCCCTGAAGTCAGCTGCTGTCTTGGTTTCAACCTCTCCAGGTTGTCCCACAACACCCCATTGCTGCTTTCCCTCCACTAGTTCCCTGTAGCTGCCTGCACCAGATTTAAAACACTGACGCTTGCCTATAAAGCCATAAACACACTCCAACCAACTTGACGGCACTTATTACACCCTGCTCTGCACAACACTCCCTTCAAGCATCTTGTACATGAATGGACTCACCATCTCTCAACGTACAGAAAAGACATGCATTCAGACTCCTCTCTGTCTGTAAATGCAATTGCATTTTTGATTATATATTTGCACTATTGGCCAAAGCTTTCTCAGGAAGATGATTTTTAACCTCACCAGGACTTATGTGGAAAAATAATCAGAGTTGCCAGTTTATTATATATCACTAGTATTGTAGTCAAGGTCTCCTAAACTGAAACCAAGTCTTGACCAATATCAGAGTGTATCGAGACCGAGACAAAACCAAGACTTTGGGGTAGAGACCAAATCAGGACTAAGACCAAGGCAGGGTGAGACTGAGTCAAGACCAGGACCAGACCAGTGGGTGTGAAGGGGAGGAGAAGGGTGACAGCCATTAACAGTAACAGAAATTTAAAATTGGCAAGGAGTCACATTATTGGTTGCATTTGAAGCAGGAAAGTTTAGATCCAATCACAGTAGCAATGTTAACAAATAAATCAGACAATGTACAGGCAATTTAGTGAAATCCCCACAGTTGTGGTCTTGACTGGTCTTGAAATAAAATCCTGAGTCCTCTTGTCTAGACCAAGACAAGACTGACTAAAAATGTGTTCCAATCCAAGATGAGACCAAGACCTTTAAAAAGTGGTATTGAGGCCAAGACCAAGTTGAAGTTCTATCACACTAGGTACCACTATTCAATATGCATAAAGTCAAAACAGTCAAAGTTCTTCCCATGCCAGGACCTGGTCTTCCCAGACAGTCTCCCAGTACGAATTAGGCCCTTAAGGTGCATTCAGCAGTGCCGATTTCTGCTTCTATAGCCCTTGGCCTCTCACCTATACAGCTAGGGTTACAGTGGGGGGCTAGTCTTCTGGTAACTGCGAGAGTTTACTCCCCATTCACATCTGTACTGCAGCATGCCTTGCTAGACAGCAGTAGGTACCATTTTTATGATGATCTTTGGTACGGCCCGACCACAAGTAGAACTCGCAATCTCCCAACTGAGAGGCGGACACACTAACCACTAGGCCAGCTCATGGTCATAGCAAACATGCATAAAAGTGACATAAAACTAAACTTAATGTTTCTACATTTTTTAAAATTAAATCACATAAAAACATTATTCCAAATAATCTCATCATATTGGCTTACTCTCATTGAATTCATTGAACATTATTTGAATAAATTATCTGAGCAGGTCTTTTTAAATTGAATTATGGGCAACGTATTTTGAAATAGATCTGAAAGAAAGAAAATGAGGTGGAATAATAAGTGAGATTCTATTTTTGTATGTGTGTGTGTGTGTGTGTGTGTGTGTCAAATTCAGCGGCAAACCAGCCTAATTGACTACAGGATTTTTTTTTAACAAAGATTTTCAAAAATCTTCTTAGAACAGTAATGAAGCACCTCTCCTTGACTTTGTATAGCTTGATAAACGAGACCGAGGAGAGAGATGAAAGGATGGATGAAAGACTCGGAGGGAAGATGAGAACAAGCTTCACCGAGTCATGTATCATGAATTTCAGACATATCACAATGAAAAGGTCACAAGATAAATTATCTGTGGTGTGTGTTGGAATATACCTAGGTGTGGGGCAGTATGTAGGTAATGTTCTTTTTCTTCAATCTTCGTTCTTCCTTTCTCGTCTATCGTTTTTCTCCCTCTGCTTTTCAACTTTCTCCCTTATTCAATTTCACCCTATTCTCTCTCTTCACTTCCTCCACCGTTCAGTCTAGAATGAGTAGAATCCTGATAGTATGCAAATTCTGTCATGCACTTGTTTCATGAGTGAACTGCTCTAGAGGATCAAATAGAGGAGCCATTTGTTAAACGCACATTTAACTGCTGCAAACAACCATGCAAACAAAAGAGCACAGAGGCATCCTCTCCTCTAACCCTGGCTTTCACACGACCTTCATATCCTCCCTCTCTGCCCTCTCCTACCTTCTTCCCTGTTCACTCCCATGAAATAGAAATCAAAGAAATGTACAGCAGATTGTAGTGTACATCTCCACCCACATAGACTCACAGCATATGTGTGTACTAGTTTAAAAAGCATCTCAGTTCCAGCAACCTGAATTCTGTCCAGACCAGGCCCTGAGCTGTCTTCCTGCTGAACAAAGAGTTTCTGGCTGTGGTGAGCATCTGAATGGCAGCACTGCGTCCATGTAGTTGTGTGTGTCTCATTAAAATGAAATGCCTTGAATGTGAAACACTCTCTCTCTTCCTCCAAACAGGAAGAGCTGGGGCAACTTTACTGGTCCACTGGGTGTACACGACTCCTTCAACAATCTCCAAATCAAGAGTAGCACTGAAACAACATGCTCTCCCCCCCCCAATCTCTTCCAGCAGTGTCTACCAGCTCAATTTCATTCCTCTATGAAACCACAGCTGGTACGTCTTCTTCTTTTCACCTTAAAACACATCACAACAGTCCTGTCAAACACACTCTTTTCACAGCACAGTGGTGACCACAGTGGAATCACCTCAGCCCACAGTGATTATAATATAGCACAGATGCTCAGGCAGAGGATACTGTGTGTGTGTGTACCTGAGACAGAAGAGCCGCTAGGACACTACGCTCATCTGTGACTAAGCTAAGAGAATTCATAATACATGCAAAAGCTGTGTCTGATTGTGCGGCCTATTCTGAAATGATCAAATTTACACAGGGGACTTGAAAGAGAGACACATCATCAGCAGATTTGTAGGCTCATTCTAACCTGAAGATTACTGTTTACCTGAACAGTCATTACTGAAGGCATTAACTGATGGACACCCAAGATACTTTTTACTGATTGATTCTTTGCCTAAAAATGTAGCTTAAGTCCAAGTATAAAAAATAATTACATCACATTTTGTAATTGCAAATTATAACTAATAGGAGTACATGCTAATTAAAGAGAAAAAAAGCTAGCACTCTGGTATAACAATTGTGCATACACCATAAAACAAACCACACAAAAATTAGAATGTAAATGGTGTTAAACAAAATTGGTAATGATCCAATTAGAATGGAAGGAGAGCCTCCTGAACTATAAAAAAGCTCTTAGTGTGGCTAGATCAACATATCTATCCACCCTAATAAAAGATAACAAAAATAATCCTAGATTCTTATTTAATACTGGAACAAAATTAACTAGGAATAAGACCACAACAGAAACATGCACACCTTCAATATGTAGTTGCGACGACTTCATAAATTATTTCAATGGGAAAATTTGAAAAATCTGATTAAAAATCCTGACCTCGACTCTCGCCAGCTGTCCATCTGTAGGCCAATATCAAACCTCCACTTTAATTCCAGGATCCTAGAAAAAGCTGTAGCACAGCAGTTGTGCTCAGACCTATATAGTCATAATATTCATGAAACCTATCAGTCAGGATTTAGATCTCATCATAGCACATGGGCCAACACTGGTTAAAGTAGTAAATGACCTACTACTGGCTTCTGATTAGGACTGTGTCTCCTTACCTGTGTTACTTTATCAAATTGCAGCTTTTGACACCATTGATCATACTATTCTCCTTGATAGACGAGAAAATGTCATTGGAGTTAAGGGAACAGCACTCTCCTGGCTCAGGTCTTATTTAATTGATGTAAATGGTGACTTCTCTATGCATACCAAGGTAAAGCTTCATGTTCCGTAAAGTTCTGTCTTAGGCCCACTGCCTTTTTCTTCATATATATGTTATCCCTGGGTAATATTATTCATAAACATGGTATTAGCATCCTTATGCTGATGGCACACAGTTGAATGTTACAGCAAAGCCAGATGAGAGACACCAGCTTAATAAAATCCAAGGAATGTGTAAAAGACATTCAATACTGGATGCTTATTAACCTCCTTCTACTTAATTCTGACAAAACAGATGAACTTGTACTTGGACCACATGCAGGTAAGCTTCCTGATTACATATTAAATCTGGATGGCCTTTCTGTTTCATCATGTGCAGCAGTAAAAGACCTTGGGGTGATTTTTTTACTCCAGTCCTTTATTTGGAACTCATATAGTTAATATTACTAGAACAGCCTTCATTCATCTCAGAAATATTACTAAGATAAGAAATACAATATCACTACATGATACAGAAAAAACTAATGAACAAGAAAAACTTGTTCGTGCCTTTGTTACCTTGAGGTTGGATTATTGTAATGCCTTCCACTCTGGATGTTCCAATAAGTGCATAAACAAGCTCCAGTTAGTCCACAATGCAGCAAGAGTCCTTACCAATACCAGAAAATATGACCATATCACCCCTATCCACACTGCATTGACTCCCAATTAAATTTTGTATTGATTATAAAATACTACCATTGACCTCTAAAGCACTGAATGGTCTCATGCCACAGTATCTGAGTGAACTTCTGATCTTTTATGACCCACTACACCTACTTAGGTCAAAAGATGCAGGCTATTTGTTGATACCTCAAATTGTGAAGACTACGGCAGGGGGCAGAGTCTTCTCTTACAATGCACCACAGTTATAGAACAGCCTTCCAAGTAGTGCTTGGCTCTCAGACACAGTCTCAGTGTTTAAGTTTAGGCTGAAAACATATTTGTTTAGTCAAGCCTTTTTTTAATAGCTTTCTATTCAGTAAAGGAGCAGATCTGGAGAGTTTTCGGGCATAGAGTGTTTTGGGAAACTGGGATAGATGCTGTCGCCCTTTCACATGTCCATTCAGATTTGTTGATGGTGGAAGGGATGGTGGCTTTATGTCCCAGGGCACTTTCACATTTGTATTACCTTCTGGCTCTCCCTTTTAATTATGCCATCATAGTTATTCTTGCCCGAGTCCCTGCAATGTATACTGTTCTTAACCATTAAGTGCCAATGGGCATACCTAAAAATCTTCTCTCTCTCTTGTTACATATGCATCTCCTGAGATATGAGTGATGCTGACCTCTCATGCTCTTCAGACCTGCCTGATTCATCCTGATGCCCTACTTCTGGTTGGAGTTCTCATTACTTCACTCCTGTGAGAATGGCCCCATATGTACAGCACCTGCTCCATCCTGATGCCCTACTTCTGGCTTATGTTCTCATGGCTTTGCTTCCTGGAAGATGGCCCCATATGAACAGCCTAAAGATACACTTAGAAGATGGCTTTGGACAATTAATACAAAAAGTTTTGCTACGATGGATTAAGACTACAATTGCCATTATAAATTTAGGACTGCAATTGTCATGAACAGTTTTGCACTCAAGTCTCCATCAATGGACAGTTGATAATGTTAACAAAATAGACTTCATTTCAAAACTATAATGAATATCCTGGTTACATACTTGCATTTGTTGACCATACAGGAAACACTTCTATAAGTGAGTTATTTACTAACCCCATTTCCAGAAAAATTGGGATATTTTCTAAAATACAATAAAAACAAAAATCTGTAATTTGTTAACTCTCATGAACCTTTATTTAACTGACAAAAATACAAAGTAAAGACTTTCAATAGTTTTACTGACCAACTTAATTGTATTTTGTAAATATAAACAAAGTTAGAATTAGATGCCTATAACACGCTCAGAGAAAAGTTGGGACAGAGGCAAAATAAGATTGAAATGTTTATAGGATATTCAAGTAACACCATTTTGGAAGATTCCACAATAAGCAGGTTAATTGGTAACATGATTGGGTATAAAAAGAGCAGCACCAAAGGCTCAGTCTTTGCAAGCAAGAATGGGGCGTGGCTCACCCTTTTGTGCCAAAATTCATGAGATAATTATACGTCAATTTAAAACAAACATTTCTCAATGCAATATTTTAGGTCTTTCAAAATCTACAGTACATAATAATGTGAAAAGATTCAGGGAATTCGGAGACACCTTAGTGCATAAAGGGCAAGGTTTGAAACCACTGTTGAATGTGCGTGACCTTTGAGCCCTCAGGCAGTACTGCCTGAGAAACTGTCTTACTAATGCGACAAATATAGCCAGATGGGCTCAGGAGTACTTCAGAAAACTGTTGTCACTTAACACAGTCCACCGCTGCATCCAGAAATGCAACCTGAAAGTGTATTACACAAGGAGGAAGCCATTCATTAATTCTATGCAGAAACAACACTGATTTCTCTGGGTCTGAACTCATCCCAGATGGACTGAAAGTCAGTGGAAACATGCTGTGGTCAGATAAGTCACGTTTTAGCTTGTTTTTGAGAAAAACAGATGTTGAGTTCTCAGTGCCAAAGGTGAACATGACCATCCAGTTTGTTATCAGAGAAAAGTGCAAAAATCAGCATCTGTGATGGTATGGGGGGCATCAGTGCCCACAGCATGGGTGAGTTGAATGTGTGTGAAGTTACCATTGATGCGGAAGCGTATATTGGGATTTTAGAGAGACATATTCATCAAGGCGACTTCTCTTCCCGGGAACAGTATGGCTTTGTAGACACAGAGGGCATGTGCTTGACTGGCCTGCTGACAGTCCAGATCTGTCTCCTATTAAGAATGTATGGTGTATCATGAAGAGGAGAATCAGACAACGGCTGTTGAGCAGCTGACGTCTTGAATCAAGCAAGAACAAATGGACGAAATTTCCCATTGCAAAACTGCAACAATTAGTTTCCTCAGATCCCATACGATGAAAAAGTGTTATTCAAAGGAAAGGTGATGTAACACAATGGTATTAATATTTGTATTTTTATTTTATTGAGCTTCACCTTAACATAATTGAAAATAATGTACAAGAAAACAAAATAATAAGTAAGATTACACATAGGCAGGGTCACCAACAGTTTACACCAATTACTGTGGGCCCAGTTAATATAAAAACAAAAGAAGATGGATAGATATGCTAATACATTAAAATGCAACGCAATAATAGAAAAAATCTGAACATTAATCTAAAAACAACAGGTAATGGGGCTGGTAAGGATGTGCGACTTGTTACATTCCACACAGGCAGTTTTCCATGAATGTGGGTCTTCTACGTTATACACAGAGATAAGTGCATCATGATAGTAAGTTTGTAACAAGAATTTAAACTGTACGAGAGAAACCTGGGTGAACCTAAAATGTTCGGGATGAGAGTCACAAATTCTAGCGGTTCTCACGAAAAATGAGTATTTTTTCAGTACAGTTCTACACTTACGAGGACGAAAAGAGATTACATTGGGATTTGCAGTAGATCTAGTTCATCTAGTTGGTATCAAATGACTGGGTAAAACATCAGATGAGACTGTTACAATGCCATTTATGACCTTGAAAAAGAATACCATGTCCAAAATCTCGTGCCAATAGAAAATTGGCAAAAGGTTAATGGCAACGAGCCTGTCCATGTAGCTCTCCAAGCAAAGAAAGAGGATGTCGAAAATAAACTTGGATGCCCGACACTGAATGCGCTTGACACGTTTGATAAACTCAACTGACTGTGGACACCAGACTTGAGTAGCGTATCCTAAGACTGGGCAAACAACCGCTAGATACAATGTGCGGTGTGCTCTTTGATTGCTAATCCCTGTCGCACGTCTGTGCAGAAAACCGAGTAGCTTGTTAGCCTTTGCGCAACTTTTTGCCTCTGTCACAACTTTTTTTGAGTGTGCTGCAGGCAGCAAATTCTAACTTCGTTTACATTTACAAAATGCGGTTAGGTTAATATGGTACGGCCTTGGGCTGAGGTGTCCTTGAGCGAGGCACCTAACTCCTAACTGCTCCCCGGGCGCTGTAGCATGGCTGCCCACTGCTCTGGGTATGTGTGTGTGCTCATTGCTCATGTGTGTGTCCACTGCTTCAGATGGGTTAAACGCAGAGGATGAATTTCACAAGCGTGTGATGAATAAAGTTGTTGTTCTTCTTCTTCTTCTAAAATACAATTAAGTTATTATTATTTTATTGTCAAGACCAAAAGATATGTACAAGATTCTTGACAATGAGGACTCAACGCCTAATGGCGTATGCATCCTATACTTATTTACATTAACACCATTTTCAACAGAAACTGCAGGAGAAAATAAAACAAAATAGCAAAAAAAGAGCAATAAAAAAGGAAAAAAATACAGCTTTACAACAACAAACTATATATACAGGAAAAAAAAAGAAAAATATATTCATATTCCTTAGACAAACAGTTGCTATTTCGTTTCACTTATTAGTTGATTACTTCATTAAATAACAAATATTTTTTAAGATTACATTTGTAAGATGATGTAGAGCAGGGTGTACCCCGCCTTTCGCCCATAGTCAGCTGGGATAGGCTCCAGCTTGCCTGCGACCCTGTAGAACAGGATA
>JAODVO010000001.1:42980459-42992043 GCA_025400055.1 Notarius lentiginosus
CAATTTATTGCAGCATAGTTTGGGGTTTATTTTGCCCTTTATTAAATGAAAGAGTAAATAAATAATTATATCATTACAAAAATTATCTGAATAGAACACTACAAGCTGAGCAAATTTAATATTCTGTCCTACATATTAGATATAATTTATAAAATACTTATTAATTAGAGTTTATAACATTAAATAAATTATTAGAAAATATTAATATTAGAAAAATATTAAAGGAATATAAAATTAGTGAATTACTCAAAGTAATACCATCACCAAAAATCCCAAAACCATTATGACAATGATATATTAACAACTTCCAATTATATAGTTATAGATTTATACATTTATGTGCTTATTTTTTTTATTTACCATCACCAACACAGACTAGCTAGGCTGCTACTGTAACAATAATAAACATACCAAACACAGCATGCAAAGTTCCTGTTGAAAAAAAAAATGACAATACATTTCTGATAACATATCTGTGGGACAGTTCAAAATAAGCTATTATTTTACTTTAACTGAGCAACTTTGCAAATCAATCTAGTTGAGCTTAGATTAACTGAAACAAGTCATGTTCAACTTTTTTCAAACACAATAATGTCAGGTACAAGGTAGGCGGATGTATATGCGGAAGTATTTTTAATAACAGTGATGGAGATTATATACAAATATGAAAACAGACACAGGCAAACAATCCAAATCGGCAGGCTATATCCAAAATGTTAATCAGGCAAAGGGTTGGGCAAGGCACAAATAGAATATCAAAGGCAGAGCAAAAAACGAGAACAAGGAACAGGCACAGGAATCAGGAAATCAGAAACAGGAAACAAGGCTTGGTAATGCGTACTGACATAGCGTAATACTTCATAGTGATACTGCATCTGAACAGTCCTTAAATATGTGTAGCTCCTTAATTAAGTTCAGGTGCACATCATTAATGGCGCATGTGCTAGAGTCTGCTCAAAGCATGTGCAGCCCAGAGCACACCTTCTGGTGCATGTGCCACAGCATGCAGGACTGACAGAACCCCTCCCCCAATAAGCTCCCTCTGGGAGCAAAATTCCATTCTTCTTGGTTCCAGTGGGGGCTTGGGTTCAGGCTCAGACTCTGGACTTGACTTGGACTCTGGACTTGGCTTGGATCCAGGACTGAGCTCTGGGCTCTGGGCTGGTCTCAAGCTCTGAGGATGACTTGCGTTCTGGGCTGGATACAAATTTTGGACTCGGACTCAGGCTCGAGTTCTGGAACTGACTTAGGCTTTGGACTTGACTCTAGTTCAAACTCAGGATATGACTTGGACTCTGAACTGGACTCAGGCATGGGCTCGAGCTCTGTCAGCACATTGCTATGGACCTGACCAGGTGGCAGGGCAATGACAACATCTTCGTAGCCGGGTGGCAGCAGAACAATGTCTGCATAGCCAGGTAACGGCAGGACAACATCGACATCTTCATAGCCAGGCAGCGGCAGGACAACGATGACGATGTCTTCATAGCCGGCTGGCGGCGGGACGATGATGCCTTCATACCTGAGCCTGGAATAGGCTTAGGTTCTGGCACTGGCCTTGACTCTGGAATAGGCACTGGCTCTGGAGTAGATACTGATTCAGGCTCTGACTCAGACTCTGGTGCTGGTACTGGAGCTGGTGCTGGCTTTGACTCTGGCATTGGCACTGGTTCTGGAGCAGACACTGGCGCTGACTGACTCCAACTCTGGTGCTGGCACTGATTCTGGAGCAGACACTGGCACTGATGCAGACTCTGGCACTGGTTTTGGAGCAGACACTGGCGCTGACTCTGACTCTGGTGCTGGCACTGGTTCTGGAGCTGGCACTGGCTCTGACACTGGCATTGGTTCTGGCACTGGAACAGATGCTGGCTCTATCTTAGATTCAGGTGCTGGCTCTGATGCAGGCTGCGGAACTGGTTCTGGTTCAGATGCTGGCTCTGGAACTGACTGTAAAACAGGCTGTGGGATTAGTTCTGGACTGCCAGCCTTTAGGAGGCACTCTAGAACAATGACCTCCTCCGCTGCTGCTGTGTCGGCCTCAGGCATGATAGCCCCCTCCCAAAAAATTTCATGGCAGTCCCCCTTTTCCAAAGATTCATAGATACACTGGAACATGGCAAAAAGGGTCTGTGAGCTCCGGAGGCATGGGTGCTCTACTCTGAAGAAGACATCCACCTAATGGTGTGCTCATCCAGAAATAAATGTGAGTACAAAGCTTACCCAGATCGGTTCTGGTGGCTTGGGCTCTTGGAGGTCCAAATAGAGCAAGTCACATTGTAAGCTGAATCCCCTAGGATGATACAGTATATTCCATAGTAGGGTGCCAGGGTACTCCAGTCAGATCTCAGCTAGAAATACAAGGCCAGGAGCTGAGATAAGGACACCCGGAAGCGGTGTGGAATCGCGTGCTGAAATAGTTCTGCTACATCCATGGTAGGGCAAAGTATTCTGTCAGGTATGAGGTAGGCAGATGTATGTGCAGAAGTATTTTTAATAATAGTGATGGAGATTATATACAAACGTGAAAACAGACACAGGCAAACAATCCATATCAGCAGGCTAAATCCAAAACGTTAATCAGGCAAAGGGTCGGGCAAGGCACAAATAGAATATCAAAGGCAGAGCAAAAAATGAGAATGAGGAACAGGCATCAGGAAACAGGAAATCAGAAACAAGGCTCAGTAATGCGTACTGACGTAACGTAATACTTCACAGTGATACTGCATCTGAACAGTCCTTAAATAGGTGCACATATAGCTCCTTAATTAAGTTCAGGTGCGTGTCATTAACGGAGCATGTGCTAGAGTCCGCTCGAAGTGCACGTAGCCCAGGGCACGCCTTCAGGTGCATGCACCATAGTGTGCAGGATTGACAGAAAAAATGTAAAAATATACCTTCTTACTGACAGAAGTCTGTGCTGCAAATGTGGTCAAGAATGATCCTGATGACAGTCTTGCTTTATTAAGATCTTTGTGAGACTTTCTTTGCATGTGAAATTCAACATCTCAAAGGCCTTGGTGTTTACAACTGATATTCCTGTTGCAACAGTGCATCAGAAATGGTGCTTGCTCGCTGAATCAGCAATAATGCATGGATAGATTTTGGTCCAGTTGAAGTTAAACTTCCTATCATACTTAGCTGCACCTTGATACTCGGAAATTTTGTTTTTTAGAACTTGGACGACCCTCTGATCCAGAATCACTGTCACTCATTTTCAGTATGTGCATCTTTCCCACCGGTAATGTGGAAATGATGACAACAAAGTAAGATGCTATTTCATTGGTCGACTTCCTGCAGTCAACCAATCATGAACATTGTTTCAAAAGCTCTTTCACTGGGCTTCTGGAAACACAAAATCATGCACATAGTAGAGATTGCATGCACTGGTACATCAATAATGCTTTGTTTTCCATTAATATATTTTTTTCTGAAAAATCGTGAGAATTTGATAGTGGAAGCATGAGAGCATGATTCAGTGCAAAAATCTGTGAGTCTCATGGCAAAGTTGTGAGAGTTGACAACTATGGAACAGCAATACATTTGTGTACAATAGTGCTAAATATATTTATTGGTCAATTTATGATGATTTATGGTTGAAATAATGTTATTAAAACATACTGAAATCTCACTGACGTACCTCACACCTTAATTGTTGGTCAAGTCCAAAGACAGCTGTCCATTACTGGTTATTGATGAGAGCTGATTAGACCTCAAAATAAGGCAAAGGCATTAATAAATAATGATCATTTTGCAAGCCATAAGTTTTTAGACAGCCTGACAGTAAGTTTTTGTCATTTTGATTTGGTGCTATAGGATATTTTATTTAAAACAGTACCTATAAACGTAAAGCAAAGAACTTTTACATTAAATGTGCTCTATATGGGTGTTTTATTTCCACATTTCAATTAAACAATATCACACAAGCGATCAGCCAGTATTCAGTATAATAGCATGATTTCAAGTTCAATATTCAAGTTCAATAATAGTAGAAATAGATCCTGAAGAAGCCACACTCATTTTATAGTCCATTGGCTAGCTGGCTAGCTATCTCACATTAACCTCTTTTATACAGCCTGTTCAGGGCAGAAATCTTTCACCTTTATTCCACTTTGTGTTCTGTATAAAATGTCTGAACGTGGAACAGAGGGAATGTGGAACAGTCTGTATTGTTCCGCCGCTGAGCCAGAAAGATTGGTAGTAACAGAGCCAGCATCGATGTCTGTATAAAAGGGACAGATAGAACAGCAGAACAGGGGTGTGACATATTTGAAATTGACATTGTTCAAAATGATGTTACAGGATGTTTTTGGTATGCAGTGGTTAGTACCTACCAAAACTGGTCCAAGGAAGGACAACCGGTAACCCGGCAACAGGGTCATGGGTGTCGAAGGCTCACTGAGTCACATGCGGCACAAAGGCTAGCCTATATGATCTAATCCAATCCTGATATTTTTCTGTTTTAGCCAGCATTAACTTTTTCAGCAGTTTGTGCTACAGTAGCTCTTTTGTGGAATTGGACCATATGGGCTAGCCTTCGTGCCCCATGTGAATCAATGAGCCTTTGACACCCATGACCCTGTCGCCGGTTCACCAGTTGTCCTTCCTTGGACCACTTTTGGTAGGTACTAACCAGTGCATACCAGGAACACCCCACGAGATGTGCCATTTTGGAGATGCTCAGACTCAGTCATCTAGCCATTGTCAAAGTTGCTCAGATCCTTACACTGTCCCATTTTCCCTGCTTCCAACACACCAACTTCAGGAACTGACCGTTCTTTTGCTGTCTAATATACCCCTTAACAGGTGCCATTGTAATGAGATAATCAATGCTATTCACTTCACCTGTCAGTGGTTATAATGTTATGGCAGATCAGTGTATATTTATACATCTGTATATATCTGTGTCAGAGGAGGCTCACCTATTGAAGAAAGGGAGGACAGTCCTCCCTAAAATATCAGAGAAAATTCCTGCATTAAAGCTTATAAGCGCATATATATATACAATTACAGCCAATCCTCACCCCAGGAATGCTGGAGGCTTGAAGGGCACAGGGGCACATCCTATCCAATTTCAGAGAATTAAGTCTTCTGCACTTTTTGTCAAGCAAATAAACATTCAGCTTAAAGCTAGAATAAGAATGTAGTGTCCAAACCTGATTTATATTTTTTTGGGTAGTTTTGAGGATGCTGCATTCCTGGTTCAGCTAAAATGCCACATTCACATTAAAGCAGGTCTGTTGAACACTGTTTCATGCCATATCCAAAAAGACAAAACCATTAAAATAGTGACATGTCTATATTATGTAAATTGAGTGAATTGTTCAAGAATATGCAAATGTTTAACTCTAATATTTATGTGAAAGTATTTACATCATCTGATTCCACTTCTATGTGTGTGTGCAGTAATGATGGTGTGTTCGAAGTGGCTCTACGTGTTCATGTTCAGGTATACAGCAATGGCAGAGTGAAATGGACCCCTCCTGCCCTTTACCGCAGCTCTTGTGGTGTAAAGGTAAGACAAAAATGTTCCATCTTATTAAATATACAAAACATTTGGATAGTGACACAGTGTTGTTGTTGTTATTTTTTGTTTTTACTCTGTACTCCAGCACTCTGGCTTTGAAATGTAACCATGATTATTACATTAAATGGCATAATCTCAGCCTTATTTCAAGACTTGTGTGACATTGGAGAAATGTCCTAAGTCCTTGTTCCAGCTGTGCAGACAATGGACAATTTCACACACAAATCAACACATGATCATGAAGCAAAAAAAAAAAGTCAGAACAAATCAATCAGCACCATATTCAAAATATTAGAAATTAGTTTGGATATAAATTTTTAGGTACAGTGTTAAGATGAAAGAGGCAATAGTAAAGAACATTACACATTGTGGACAAACACACTAGTAGATTAAAACAGAACAAAAGACTTGGATTGCAGTCAAAAGATAGAGTACTGAACAGATGTACCACAAACTGACATGAAGAAAATCGAGCTCATGCATGGAGTGCTCTGTGCGTGCCCTTGGGACAATTGATCATTGCACACACCTGTTGCTGATTTGGAGCATAATCAGCATGTGCATAAAAGGATGGTTCCAACACATACGGCATGAAGTATTGCATTCTCAGAAACCATACCAAGCCTTAAATGTTTATAATGTTATTCTGGTTCCCAACTCTAATTTTGTACTTTTGATTCTGCCTTCATCCTTGCCTCTTCCAGTCTGTCTGTGCCTTGCTTGACCTTTGCCTGTCCTCTGTTTTGATTTTGGGTTATGATTTGGATTATATGCCAGTTTGGAGGTCTTTTTTTTTTTTAATAAACACTCTTTTGTATTTACATCTGTCTACCATCACCATTCCTGACAGAATATGTTGCTTAATTATGGATGTAGTGGAAGAGAGCAGGTACACTGCACAAGTCCATGCCAAGGCAGAGAAGGAGGAACCCCCCCATATTTTTTTTTGGGGGGGGGCTAAGATTCAGCTCCACTGCAGGCTTTGAAGATGTCATCATTCCACCACCAGGCTTCAGCAGGGACAAGCTCTTCACCTCACTGGCCAGCTTTGAAGATGTCTTCACTCTGCTGCCGGGCTTCAGGGAGGACAAGCTCATTGCTCCAGAGCTCCCTAAAGACATTGACACAGCAGCAGAGGAAAAGGCTGTCATTCCAGAGCTCCCTCCAGAGACCAACTCGGTGGCAAAGGAGGAGGCCCTCGCTCCAGACTTCCCTCTAGAGGCTGATGCAGTGGCAGACAAGGATGCCTTCACTCCAAAGCGCCATCCAGAGGCTGACCGGGCAGCCACCACTCCAGAAGCAGTGCCAGGGGCCGACAAGGCAGCCACCACTCCAGAGCCAGTGCCAGGGGCCAACAAGGCAGCCTCCACTCCAGAGCCAGTGCCAGGGGCCAACAGGGCAGCCTTTACTCCAGTGCCAGGGGCCAACAGGGCAGCCTCTGCTCCAGAGTCAGTGCCAGGGGCCGACAAGACAGCGTCTGTTCCAGTGCCAGGGGCCGACAGGGCAACCACTGCTCCAGAGCCAGGAGCCAACAGGGTGGCCTCTGCTCCAGATTTCAGTTGGAACAAGCTCTTCACCATGCTGCACAGCTTTGAGGATGTTGTCGCTCTGCCACCAGGCTTCAAGGACGTCATTGCTGTGCTGCTGGGCTTCAAGGACATCATCGCTCCATTGCTGGGCTTCACTGAGGATGAAACCATCACTGAAGCTAAGTCCAAGTTCATGTCCTGTTTGGAGTGCATGTCCAGGTCCTGTCTGGAGCCTGTGTCCTGTCCAGAGCCCAAACCCAAGTCCATGTTTTGACTGGAATCCAAGCCTCCATTTATATCCTTGCCCTTATTCAAGGCCTGAACTGAGCCTAAACCCCCACCTAAGCCCAGGATCTGGTGCCACATCTGTCCAGAGCCTGAGCAGAGCTCTGAGGGGACATTTTCTCATGGCACGTCATTTACCCTGAGGCAGCCCAAAGAAGATTGAAGATTTTAGCTCCTGGAGGGAGCTCTTTTTTTTGGGGGGGGGTTCCTGTCACTCCTTCATGTGCTTGAGCTCATGCACAGAGCGCACTGTGTGCACCCTTGTGACAATTGATCATTGCACACACCTATTGGTGATTTTGGAGCATAATCAGCATGCCCATAAAAGGATGCTGCCAACACGCACAGTGCAAAGTGTTGCATTTCAGTAACCATACCAAGCCTTAAATATTTACATTGTTATTCTGGTTCCCAACTCTAGTTTTGTACTTTTGATTCTGCCTTCGTCCTTGCCTCTTCCAGTCTGTTTGTGCCTCACCCGACCTTTGCTTGTCCTCTGTTTTGATTTTGGATTATGATTTGGATTTTATGCCTGTTTTGGAGCTGTTTTTATAATAAAAAATCTTCTGCACTTGCATCTGTCTACCACCACCATTCCTGACACACTGACCTATTTGTCACATCAAACACTCATGTTATATGTGAAATTTTAGGTGCATACTCCTTATTATGACTTTCTCCTTCCAAGTCACTATCGCAGTGCATTGATCGAGTTAAAGGATCATGAATGGAGGTGGTGATTTCTTCAACTGTTATGGAAATGATGGAGGTTACCGGTGTGTTGCTGTCAGTGTCCACCCACTGACTTGCTATGTTTTCTAACTCTTCAACATTCATTTCATTCATGTGTTGCAAATCACCAATGTCATTTATGTTGCACTGCGAGGCTGAGCGGGGTAGTTTATAAAAATGCCACCAGTGTGCTTTAACTAGGTGGTAAGTTTCACAGTGTCAGCAATCATTTCATCCTTTTATCAATCCATTGATCAAAGTTCTCGATAATTGTTAATGATCAACACCTAAGCAAGGTTTGTTAAGCCTTTGTATTATGGCATTAACATGTATTTTTAACTTGATTGTGGACTTGATTACTTATTGCTTGTCCTCTAGGAAGAGGGATGCATGGCTCAGTGTGTCATGTAAGCAGGCAATTGCAGGGATTGTTTATTGACAAACAGGCAGGCAAACAGTTTAAAAACATAAGACAAATGCAGGGTCATAAAACAGGCAATGGTCAAACAAGGCACAAAGAGAACGGCAAAGGCAAAAGGCAGAGTTCAAATACACAAAACAAAGTCAAAAACATAAAGACAATCCACAGATACAAGGCTTGGTAATGTGAGACACTAGGTACAGTGCAAATCCTTCTCCAAGACTGTGTGTTTAGAGAGTCTTTATAAGAGTGCTCTGTGATTATGTTGTAATCCAGAACAGGTGCATAGTAATTAGTCTTAATGGTGCTGTGCGCAAGCACGCTGCGCACTCCGACTGCTAACATGCATGGATGTGACACAGTGATGCGTTTTTTTTTTAAGACTCCAGCTCATTGTCATTAAAGGGGGGGGGAGATGAACACAGTTCATTATATCTGAAAGTTCATTGTAAAAGAGTTTGTTAGTGGGGTTTCAGTGCACATTGTATGAATGCTCAAATACTTTTGGCCTACACACTACAAATGTGGGTAGAGTCGCTAAAGTCCTGAGTCACTAAAAGCATGAATGTGTTGCCTTCTACAACATTAAATGTAACTGTAAATGTGTGACATAGTGTTATTTAATAAATAAAAAAAACACATTGGCAAATTGCTGTGAAATAAATCCTTTCAGGATTACATTACATTACATGGCATTTAGCATAAGCTGTTATCCAGATCAATGTACAACAAGTGCAAAAGTCAGGTACAAGAAGTGCTGAACTTCTAGACAAGAAAGTTCTAGTGCCAAATTAACAACTGACAGAATAATACTTAGTGTAATATTCTGATGAAGTACCAATACTCAACAAACAGCCAAGGAAACAAGCCAATCATCCAAATGAAATGACAAAGTACAACTAAATACAGAAAAATAAAACTCCAACAGCTAACACCAGGTTAGACAGTACACAACCTGGGTTGGTCTAGACTGATATGCAGTTACACAGTGGGCAGGGAAGAAGGGGAGAGGTGCCACCTGAAGAGGTGAGCCTTCAGTCTGCGCTTGAAGGTGGTCAGGGAGTCAGCAGTTCTGAACTCAATAGGAAGGTCATTTCACCAACAGGGAACCAGGACAGACAGCAGTCTTGAGCAGGCTGGGGAGGAGTGGAAAGGATGAGAGGCCAGGCAACCAGTAGTAGCAGGGCATAGGGATCTGACTGGAGGGTAGGGGAATATCAGACTCTGGAGGTATGCTGGTGCTAACCCCTTGACAGCCTGGTAAGCTAGTACCAATGTCTTAAATTTGATGCAAGCTGCGATAGGGAGCCAGTGCAGGTCAGCAAGCAGAGGGGTGATATAGGAAGAATGAGGGTGGTTGTAGACCAGGTGAGCTGCAGTGTTCTGGATGAGCTGCAGGGGTCTGATGGCAGATGCTGGAAGGCCAGTAAGGAGAGCGTTGCAATAGTCCAAGCAGGACAGGATCAGTGCTTGGATCAGGAGCTGAGTAGAATAGGTGGTGAGGAAAGGGCAGATCCTCCAGATGTTGTAGAGGAGGAATGTACACATCCAGGTCACTGCAGCAGTGTTTGCAGTTTGTTGTTAAACACAACCCCGAGATTCTTTGCACTGGGTAAAAGTGACCTAGAGATGTCCCCCAGGGAAACGATGATGTCCAGGGGTGGAGAGGATGGAGCAGGAATGTAGATTACCTCCGTCTTGCCTGGGTTGAGCTTCAGGTAATGGTTGTCCATCCAGCTCTGGATGTCACGCAGGCAAGCAAAGATGCAACTGGGGATCTATATGTCAGAAGGAGGAAAAGATAGAAACAGCTGGGTGTCATCACCATAGCAGTGGTAGGATAGACCATGACCAGAGATAATAGGGCCAAGAGACTGGGTGTAGAGGAAGAAGAGAAGCAGACCAAGGACTGAACCTTGAGGGACACCACTGTTAAGTGGGCATGGAACCAGACCAGGTAACCTGGAAGGAGTAATTGTGGAGGTAAGACTTAAACCAGTCTAGAGCTGTCCCACAGATCCCCAGAGCTGATAGGGATAACAGGAGGATGAGGTGATCAATGTCAAATGCAACAGAAAGATCAAGGAGAATCAGGACAGAGGAGAGGGAGGCGACACGTGCTGCATGAAATGCCTCACTGATGGAGAGAAGGGCAATCTCGGTTGAGTGTCCAGCTCAGAAGCTGGATTGGTGAGGATCCAGGAGGTTGTTCTATGAGAGAAAAGAGGAGATTTGGTTAGCAACAGCATGCTCAAGCATCTTTGATAGGATGTGCTTTTATTGAAAAATAATCAACTTCAGGGTGGTAACAATAACTTTAAGTGTGTATTCCAGGCTTGTATATTTGTCTCCTCTATTTTCACCACATTAATCTGATCTGTTTCTCCTAAATTACTCCATCCTTTGTCCTCTCTCAGATGCTCATTACTGCTTATTCTCTTTCTTTTTCTCTTCTCTCTCTCTCTCTCTCTCTCATTGCATGTCATAGAATGGCACATGCACACAAACATTCTTGATGAATGTTTTTATTGTTTTAATTATTTATGTTTTTATGTTTTTTATGTCTCAATTGTGGTTGTATTTATTGTTGGTTTATGTCTCAATTGTGACTGTATTTATTGTTGGTGAGCGCACTTTTTCTGCTGGCTGCAAAATGAATTGCCCTCAAGGGACATTAAAGATAATTTGACCTTGAAAATACTGACATCATGTACATACACATACAATACTGACATACTGACTCTGTTTACTCCATTTTCAGACTTTCATTTTTGTCTTCCCCACAAATCTTTCATTTCATTTTTCAGGTGACATATTTCCCGTTTGACTGGCAGAACTGCACCATGGTGTTCAAGTCATTCACTTATGACTCCTCTGAAATGGACCTTCAGCATGCCCTTGACGAGAGAGGAAATGAGATACGAGAGATCATCTATGACACTGGTTTCAGTGGTATGAATACAACCCCGATTCCAAAAAAGTTGGGACAAAGTACAAATTGTAAATAAAAACAGAATGCAAAAATTTACAAATCTCAAAAACTGATATTGTATTCACAATAGAACATAGACAACATATCAAATGTCGAAA
>JAODVO010000001.1:45935844-45948702 GCA_025400055.1 Notarius lentiginosus
GTGTGTGTTCACTGCTTCAGATGGGTTAAATGCAGAGGATGAATTTCACTGTGCTTGAAGTGTGCATGTGACGAATATAGGTTTCTTCTTCTTGAACTATACCCTAAACATTTTTCATTCATGTGATATTTATAGCATCACTAACCTGGAACCACTGTGTGTGTGTGTGTGTGTGTGTGTGTGTGTGTGTGTAGTTACTGCGCTTCTGATTAATACTGTATGCATGTGATCTTTCCCAGGTTTAAAGGATCACATCAACTCTCACTGAAAATGCCGCTACCTCTGATGAACGTCGGCCTGAAATCACTGGGGGTAATTTCTTTTCATATGTTTCTTTTTATTTTTAACCTATAATGAGAATACATTTTGTAATTTGTGTTTCTTAGCCTCGGGAGGTGAGATACGAGTGCTCTGATGGAACCATTACTATATGATGTATTACAGATGTTTTCATATCACTAGACCATCAATGATGGCGTATCTCATTGGCCCTGTCTCGTCCTGAAGGAACGATCTAAAGTGGGCCACCTTGTGCAATAAATGTTGCAAGCTATATACACTATATACAAGCTATATCCACCCTAGGAATAAGGACCTATTTCCCAAAAAGAATCCAAAACAGTGAGGAATTGACCAAGAAGAAGTGATTTTTGTTGAACAGTGCATTTAGGCTTAATTAGTCCATAACTTCAATAATAATTGCAATGACGCAAATCTGGGTAGAAGTTATATGCACCCTAGGTACCTGTACCTTAATGGCAGAAAGAATTGAGGGAGAAGAAGTTATTTCTGTGGAAACTGCTCATTAGGGATTGCTTAATTACCCCATATCTTCAATTATATATTAATTACAATTATACAAATTTGGGTAGAAGCTATCTATATGCACCCCAGGCAGACCTACCTTCCTGCCAAAAAGAATAAAAATTGGTGAAGAATTGAGAGAGAAGCAGCAATTTTTGTAAAATGTGGACGACACCAGATGGATGATGGACAACACATGATGGCATAAATTCATCACCTGTCAGCCAGATGAGCTAATAAATAGAACGATATTTTAGGATTTTTTTTTTTTTTTGCTTCTGCAGATTGTCCAGACAATGATCGGAGCTGTGATATTCATGTTTGGTTTTGTCATCAAACATACTCAGACTTTGGCTGTCCGTACCTGCTCCGCATACTGGGGGTCTGTTTGTGTATGTTCTCTTTATCCTGCTTTAACATCACCTTATTTCACACTTTTATGTTGAAAAAACATTTTATAATCTCAGTTTTGCTTTACCTCTGATCAGTTTTTCATCTCTGGTGTTCTGGCAATTTCTACCGTGGACTATCATCATCCCTGTTTGGTGGGTAGACACAACGACCTTCACTAAAATTCTGTACAAAAAGGGAAAAAAAGGTCCTCTCATTCCAAATATATAATTGCAAATCATGCTGAGGAGCACTTACAACACTTTCCACCTGTTTGCAAAGAGTATGACTGTTATCATTACATCACTAATTAAATATAAATGTAAATGATTAGAGAAGCATTTAGAGAAGTATTGTAAACATGATGTAGCTACCCTGTTCCACATCACAGCTCGATTTTCTTTCTCTTTAGGTGAAATTCTCGCTGCTTATGAACGTGATCAGCACTGTGGCTGCTGGCGTAGCCCTTGCGGTATTCAGTATTGATCTGGGCCAACATGCTATAACACTACCAGAATGTTCTGATCTGAATTCGTGTGTCTTTGTTGTCCTGTATGAGGTTTGTACTTCACTTTACTTTCACACATAATAATAATTTATTTATTTGTTTATTTATTTCATTATTTTTTTTTTACCGATGAAATAAATCACTCCAGCACATTTTATTATTCTGAGAAATAATACTTTCGTATCATGAGGAAAGAAAATTTGGGAAAGTGCAATCCTTTGAATTTATCCCATTAAACTCCACTTTAACTGTGATAACAAATGACCATGTCCCTGTGTGACATCAGAAAGAGACATGTTCTCTAACGTCTCATAGGAGTAATAAAATACAGAATAAACTAGCAGCAGAATCGTGAAACACATCACATACAGTGTCTTGCAAACGTATTCATCCCCCTTGGTGTTTGTTCTTGTCAGAATGCAGGCACTTACAGATGTATGTGCAGAGGAGAGCGGCATAGCAGACTGTAGACAACGCCAAGACAAGAGACAGGAAGTGAAGTCAGGAAACTAGCAAGGGTTGTGGTGACATTGGTGCACCTCCTCTCATACTGCTTGGCTGCATGTAAACCAGTCCTACACAGCCTGTACCTGGCTTGGCGTATCATACCAGGGAAACAAGAATGGTTGATAGCTGAGTATGCACTGAAATGGTGTTAACTGTGTTGTAGAATGTCTGAGGGAGTTTTGTACATACTCGGCCCATGGGAGAAAATGTGCCCAGTCCCCCTGGTTACGCATGCAGAAGATTCTCAGGAAGCAGCCAATTTCTTGGTTGGCTCTCTCAACTTGGCCATTTGATTGGGGATGGTAGCCAGATGTAAGGCTTACTGATACACTGAACCTCTCCATGAAGCAGGTCCAGAAACATGAAATGAACTGAGAGCCCTGGTCACTGACTATATCCTCTGGGATACCATAGTATCTAAACACTTGCTGGAAGAGGAGTTCTGCTGTTTGGGATGATGCTGTTTGGGATGCCAGGTAAGGGGATGAGCTTAAGAGCTTTAGAGAAGTGGTCAATAGTTACCATAATAGTAGTGTTACCTTCTGAGGGAGGGAGGTCAGTGATGAAGTCAATGGCTATATGGGACCAGGGTCTCTGAGGAATGGGGAGGGGGCACCGTTTGCCAGCAGGAGGGGTTCTAGGAACCTTTGCTTGTGCACAAATAGAACATGATGGAATGAACTGGTTAATCTCAGTGAGCATGTTCTCCCACCAATACTTATTCTTCAGCATTTAATAAGTACATTGACTGCCAGGATGTCCTGTGGCAGGAGATAAATTGGCCCATGTAATGAGTCAGCCTCGAAGCCGCTTGGGCACATAGAGTAGGCCAGGTGGGAGGTTAGTGGGGAGAGTTTGCAGTTGAGAATTTCTTATCTCTCTGTCTAGGTCCCAGCTGATGGACTGTACAAAACATTGGGATGGGAGAATGGGGTATGTGACAGAATCTTGGTGCGAAGGACCAAAAGGTTCGAGATAGGGCATCAGCCTTGGTATTCATGGAACTGGGGCAAAATGAAACTGTGAAATTGAATCTCATAAAAAAGAGCGCTCACCTGGCCTGGCGAGGATTTAGCCTTTTAGCTTTCTTGAGATATTCAATGTTCTTGTGGTCAGTGAGAATTATGAATGGGTGACTGGCTCCTTCTAGCCAATGTTGCTACTCTTCGAGGGCTAGTTTAATGGCGAGCAGTTCTCTGTTGCCAACATCATAATTCCTTTCTGCAAAAGAGAGTTTTTTTTGCAAAATGAAGGCTATTGGATGTAGTTTCCATTTCTCCCCAAAACGTTGAGACATAATTGCCCCTACTCCCATATCAGATGCATCCGCTTTTAAGGTAAATGGTTTGGTGGGATGTGGATTCTGGAGGACTGGAGCAGAGGTGAAGGCCCGCTTGAGATGCTGGAATGCTTCTTTGGCCATGGGGTTCCACTGGAGGCGCTTAGGTCCCTTCTTAGGCAAAACTGTTAAGGTGGAGGCTATAGTACTGAAACCCCTAATGAACTGACAATAGAAGTTCACAAAACCCAATAAATGCTGAAGATCTCTTGTGGATGTGGGTGTGGGCCAGGACATAACTGCAGAGACCTTGAAGGAGTCCATGCCAAGTCCTTCCGGACTAACAGTGTATCCTAGGAAGGCGATATGAACTTGATGAAACTCATATTTCTCTGCTTTGACATAGAGGTGATTCTCTAGCAGGCGTTTGAGAACAGCTCTGACATGCTTCTGGTGACTTATTTCATCTAGGGAGTAAATCAGGGTGTCATCTATGTATGTGATGGCATATCTACCTAGCATGTCCCGTAGTATGTTGTTAATTAGGCATTGGAACACACTAGGCACCGAAGAAAGACCATATGGCATTACCTGGTACTCAAAGTGGCTGGTGGTAGTGGTGTCCATTCATCACCCTTTTTGATCCTGATTAGGTTATATGCATTGCGTAAGTCTAGTTGAGAAAATATTTTTGCTGATCTGAGATGTTCTAAGGCCACAGGGACAAGAGGAAGGGGATAAGGATATTTGACAGATACCTGGTTCAAACCTCTGTAATTAATACATGGTTGAAGTCCACCACCTTGTTTCTCCATGAAGAAGCCCGCAAAAGCTGGAGATTTGGAAGGGCAGATGTATCCTTGCTTAAGGACCTTTTGGATGTACTCCTTCATGGCAGCCTGTTCCTTCTGGGACAAGGGATATATACACCCCCGTGATGGTGACATGCCTGGCAGTAGGTCAATAGCACAGTCATAGGGCCGATGTGGTGGTAACCCGCAAGCCTTTCCTTTGCTAAAGACCTCCTGCAGGCCCATGTAACATTCAGGAACTCTATCCAAGGAGTCTGGTTGAGGACTCTACACAGATGTGGATGAAATATTGACTTGGGGATGAGATATACAGTTCTGAAAGCAAGTAGACGACCATTGGAGAATTTCCTTGCTCTGCTATGATATCAAGGGATTATGACGCTGAAGCCATGGATAACTGAGAATGAGATCGTGACTCACAGTGGTGGTGACATACTGTAAAGGGAGATATGCTCTGAATGTAGAACTCCCACTTGGATATAAATCAGAGTGGTCTGCATGATGACAAAACCATCTCCCATGGGTCCTCCGTTGATGGTCCTACTGCTGAGTGTGCTTTGCAGAGGGATTGTGGCAGGTTGAACTTCTGTACGGAAGTGCGGCTGATAAAGTTCCCCTCTGCCCCGAATCAATAAAAGCAGAAATGGCGTGTGTGGAGGATGTCAACTTTAATAACACAGGAACCTTAAATGATTTGGAATTGAACTTTCTCACCAGACTCACAGTGCATGTTAGACCTTCCACTGGAGCTGTATGGGATGGACAAATGGGACAGTGGTTGAACTGATGCTCGGAGCTCCCGCAGTAGAACCACAAACCCTCCCTTTTCCTTCTTTCGCACTCTGAGCATGTTAACCAGGTGTGTGAGACTTCCATGGGTGACCTCTCCTCGGAAGTTATGACCAGTTTAGTGCTTTCCTGAATGGAGGGTCAGTGTGCCAACAGACAATCAAGATGAATGGCTAAGTCGATAAAAGAGTCCAGCATGAGTTGTTCATCTCTGCAGGCTCGTTCGCTAAGAATCTTGGGGAGAAGACCTTGGTGGAAAATGGCTTTCAGGGCAGGTTCGTTCCATCCAGTAGCTGCTGCTAATGTTCTGAAGATGAGGGCATACTCAGCCATGCTTCAGGAACCTTGTGAAATGGTGAGCAAACTTTCACCTACTTCAATCCCTTCAGGTTCATGGTTGAACACTCTCTTAAACAGAGAGAGGAACTGCTCATAGGATGTCATCTGCTCACTGTCCTTGTTCCACATGGCACTTGCCCAGCAGAGTGCTTCATCTGTGAGAAAGGAAAGGAACTTAGCGATCTTGTGTTTATCAGAAAGGTTAGGCATGGTGGCAAAATACATGGAGCATTGGAGTAAAAAATCTTTACAGTTGACAGTGTCTCCAGCAAATTTCTCTAGTGTAGGGAGCTGTAGCATGGGGCTAGGAATGGATTCAGGGCATGGTAGGTGGGCCTGCAACATCATGGTTGCTAGTTGCGTCATTTGGGTGTTGAGGTCTGCTAGCATCTGTTGATGTTCTCCTAGTAAGCGTCCCTGAGCATTCAGAGCAGCCTGCTTCACCTCTTCTGCTACATCCACGGTCGGCAAAGTATCCTGTCAGAATGCAGGCACTAACAGATGTATGTGCAGAAGAGAACGGAGTAGCAGACTGTAGACAAAGCCAAGACGAGAGACAGGAAGTAAGGTCAGGAAACTAGCGAGGGTTGGGCGATCGGCAAACAACGTAGTAGAGGTGAGACAAAGAGCGTAAACGAAATAAGGCAAGCAAAGGTTAGAAAATCAAGAGGCAGACAGAAAGTACAAGGCTTGGTATGGACTGGATGAAACAGAATGATACTTTGCACTGGAGTTGTGTGAGAGAGTGGCTTAAGTAGGGGAAGAGCTAATCAGGGAGATGAGTGGCAGCTGTAATTAATAGTTTGGTGATGGAGGGCATGGTGATTCTTGGGGATTGTAGTTCTGAGTGTCCATGTTTGTAGTTTGTACATTCTCAGCAGGTTTACTGACAGTCCTGTTTTTATCGCATTACAAGCTGGAATTAAAATTGATTTTTGGGGGGTTAGTACCATTTAATTTACACATCATGTCTACCACTTTAAAGGTGCAAATTGTTGTTTTATTGTGACAAAAACAATAATTAAGATGAAAAAAATAACCCTGAAATCTGGAGTGTGCATAGGTATTCACCCTCTTTCGTCTGAAACCCCTAAATAAGAGCTGGTCCAACCAATTCACTTCATAAGTCACATAATTAGCTGATTATATTTTTTGTTGTTGTTTGTTTTTGTTTTTTGCACTGGAAAGGGAGACACTTCTAATCTCGTTATACAATTCATTGTAAAATGACAATAAAGGGCATTCTATTCTATTCTATTATGATCCACCTGCATGCAATCAAAGTGTCACATGATCCACAAAGTCCTGCTCTGTGAGGTGTACAGCTTAAAGTGGTCCTATGGACAGATAATCCCATCTCCGCTGTGAATCTTTGCAACTCCTTCAGTGTTATCTTTGGTGTCTGTATAAATTATGATGTCTGTATAAATTAACCTGTTCTGGAAGGACCCTGACTCTGCAACACAACATGAAAACCAAGGAGCCTCCAAACAGGTCAGAGACAAAGTTGTGGAGAAGTATAGATCAGGGTTGGGTTGTAAAAAATATCCCAAACTTTGAATATCCCAGGGAGCACCATTAAATCCATTCTAGCAAAATGGAAAGAATATGGCACCACTACAAACCTGACAAGAGAAGGCCGCCCACCAAAATTCACAGACCAGGCAAGGAGGACATTAATCAGAGATGCAACAAAGATACCAAAGATAACACTGAAGGAGCTGCAAAGACCCGCAGCAGAGATGGGAGTATCTGTCCATAGAACCGCTTTAAGCCATACAGTCCAATGAGACTAAAATATCAATTTTAGTCTCATTGGACTGTATGGCTTAAAGTGGCTCTATGGACAGATACTCCCATCTCTGGCCATTTTTGGCCATCATTGGAAATGCCATATGTGGCGCAAACCCAACACCCTGAGAATACCATTCCTATAGTGAAGCATGGTGGTGGCAGTATCATGCTGTGGGGATGTTTTCATCTGTAGGGACAGGAAAGCTGGTCAGGACTGAAGGAAAGAAGGTTCACGTTTCAGAAGGACAATGACCCTAAACATACTGCTAAGCTACACTGGAGTAGTTTAAAGGGAAGCATTTAAATGTCTTGGAATAGCCTAATCAAAGCCCAGACCTCAATCCAATTGAGAATCTATGGCATAACATGAAGATTGCTGTACACCAATGCAACCCATCTAACTTGAAGGAGTTGGAGCAGTTTTGCTTTCAGGAATGGACAAATATCCTAGTGGCTAGATGTGCTAAGCTCATAGAGACATACCCCAAGAGACTTGCAGCTGTAATTGCATTAAAAGGTGGCTCTAAAAAATGTTGACTTTGGGGGATGTGTGAATACCTATGCACACTCCAGATTTCTGTTTTTTCATCTTAATTGTTGTTGCTGGTGTCACAATAAAACAACACTTTTCACCTTTAAAGTGGTAGGCATGTTGCGTAAATCAAATGGTGCTAACCCCCCAAAAATCCATTTTAATTCCAGCTTGTAATGTGACAAACAGGACAAACACAAAGGGGGATGAATACTTTTGCAAGACACTGTAAATGTATTTTAAAGCATGCAAATGTGGTATTTATGGTTATATGATTTATATTTCTCTTATCTTACCAACTCTGTAGTAAATAGAACTGTTTTTAATCATATCCAGATACACATTACTTGGTACTGAAATTCAGGAGTGCCTACCAAGTGGTGAATGGAGCCATGAATTTTCCCAGTGTGTGCCTCGCTCATGTGGACCACCACCACCTGTTGACCATGCACACCCTGACACTGGACACAAACTGTTTGGTGACACTGCTATTTACTTTTGCGATGATGGCTACACCGCTGGGAACAACACCAAGTTGTTCTGCAATGCAGAGGGCATTTGGTCACCACCTGAGGGACAAAGTATGCCATACTGTATTGCTACCTTCTGCCACCGCCCACCTGATCTACCTCATGCTATTCTAGACTCCATTTATAAGCCCAAATATACTAGTAACACAGAGGTCAGTTACAAATGTGAGGAAGGCTTTATGCTCAATACCACAGCAACTCTGAAATGCTTAATGGGAGGAGAATGGTCACCTTCACCTATGGATATTGGCTGCGTGCCCATCAGATGCTCCAAGCCAGAGAATATTGAGAGGGGTTATATCAGTGGGACCAACTACAATTTTGGAGCTGTGATTGCATATAGCTGTGAGAAAGGATACTACATCCGAGGGGAGAAAAGAAGGACTTGTATGGCTAATGGAGAGTGGGGTGGAGTTTTACCAACTTGCCAACCTATTAGTTGCTCTAGTCCTCCTAATCTGAACAACGGCTACATCCAGGTGATCGATAACATGCATCCTTGTTGTCCAGTTATTTACTTTGAAATACATTTTAATAGTAGAGCATAGTTTGTGTTTACTGTCTACTTGATGTCATTCCATAACTGGTTGCTGATTGGTCTATTTTGTTTATCTTCTCCAGGACTCCACAAGGAAAGCCAATTATGTGTACAATAGTAAGGTGACATATACTTGCAATCTGGGTTATCACCTCATAGGGAAGGCTGATCGTATATGCATGGCCAACAAGCAATGGTCCAACCTTGATCCCCCCATTTGTAAGCGTTTAACCTGCCCACAACCTCCTCATATCTTGCATGGACACTACCGTAGTTCCATATTTGAAGTGGGAAGTAAAGTGGAATATGTCTGTGATGAGGGTTATGAACTCAATGGAGATGCAATATGGACCTGTTTAGAAAATGGGAAGTGGGACAAGACTAAAACTCCTCATTGCTCTCCTGTTCAGTGTGCGGAACCACCTTTAGAGGAGAACCATCTAGTATTGCGAAGCTTGGATGCAAACTCAGGAACTGTGGAGCTTTCCTGTGAGGATGGTTATGTACTTCATGGAGCAAAAATTCTTCGATGTACCCCATCACAAGAATGGAATGATTCCTTTCCAGTCTGCAAACAGGTGTCTTGTGGTCCACCACCAGAGATTTCCTTTGGTGATCCATCATCAACATCTACCTATTTCAGCAGTATTGTTACTTATTCCTGCATGGCTGGTTTTACCCTACGAAAAGAAGCTTCTGTTAGCTGTCAGGCAGATGGACACTGGAGCACCCCACATCCAGAATGCATTCCTGTGGAGTGCCCACATCCTGAGGAAATATCAAATGGTATAGTGGATGTGCAGGGACTTATGTATCTTAGCACTGCTCTGTACAGTTGCAAGCCTGGATATGACCTAGTGGGCAACTCAACTGTGATATGTGGCCAGAGTGGCTCCTGGATTGGAGGAGTACCAGCTTGTCGTCCCGTTGAATGTCCTCCACCCAAAGAGATCCCCAATGGCTTTGCCAAGTTCTCACAATTTTTATTTAGCAGGTCTGTTACTTATACCTGTCAGCGAGGATATAGACTCGACGGTCCAGAGACACTGACCTGCCTGGAAAATGGTAAATGGGACAAGGAAGTTCCATCTTGCCAACAAATCTACTGCTTGCCTCCCAAACCAATTGACAATGGCTTTGTTGAAGGCAGAGATCATAAGTTTGGTGTGACCATCTTCTATAGCTGCTTCCCAGGCTTCTTGCTTGTGGGGCAGAGCCACGTTACCTGTGAGGAACATGGTTGGTCAAGTTCAGTCCCTACTTGTACTCCAGCAGACTGTGGCCTTCCTCCACACATTGACTTTGGCGATTATTTTAAAATTCAAGATCCTTCTGCTGAGTTGACTGGTGACAAACCAGCAGACACCCCTTCACCAGCAGACACTAGCTTCTTGCATGGAACCATGGTAGAGTATCGCTGCCATGCAGGCTATGAAATGAGTGGTAGAGTTGCTTTGGTGTGCCAAGAGGATGGCACATGGAATGGGACAGCTCCTAAGTGTGTACCTGCTAAGTGTGATACACCCCCTGATCCTGAACATGGATCAGCAACAGTAACAGATACTGTACTGGGAAGATTAGTGGAGTACAGCTGTGATGAAGGGTACGAGCTGGATGGCCCAACAGTACAACAGTGTATCTCTGGACATCAGTGGAGTAATGAAGCACCCCAGTGTGTTCCTGTCAACTGTGGTGACCCAGGGGGTATTGCTAATGGTGAGGTGATAGGAAATTATTTTTACTTCAAAGGAGTTATACAATATGAATGCCATGCTGGATTTGTCTTACAAAGTTTAGAAACAAGGATGTGCCAAATGGATGGTAAATGGGATGGCAAAGCACCATGGTGTAAGGCTGTATCTTGTGGACGTCCCATGGTCTCAAGTAATGTATTAATTAAAGGAGATGATTATACATTTGGCAAACGCTTACTCTTTAGCTGCCACAGTGGGTTTATCCTGCATGGGACACACACTAGTGTTTGCCTGGCTAATGGTACTTGGAGCGAAAATGCCCCTAAGTGCTTCCCAGTTAACTGCGGTCGACCCCCTATCATTCAGAATGGCCGTGTCACAGGAACAAATTATGGTTATAATGGCAAAGTAAAATATGACTGTAATGTGGGCTATACATTAGCAGGAAACCCCACACTCGTTTGTGGAGGTGATGGATTGTGGGATGACCCTCCACCAAGATGTGACATAGTCACATGTGGCCCACCTGAGGACATTAGTCATGGTTTTCTAAATGGCTCAAGTTTTAATTTTGAGGATGTGGTGGAATATATTTGTTTCCCTGGTTATGAGATGGTTGGCAGTCCAATTCTGCGTTGTGCAGCAGATGGCACTTGGCTTGGGAAAGTTCCAGAATGTCAGCCCTGTATATGCAGCCCACCAGTACTGAAGTTTGGTGCTGTGCTTGGCCGGGATCACACCTGTGGGGCCAGTGTGTGGTTCCGGTGTAATGAGGGCTATAAACTTCTTGGGCCCACTGAGTCTGTGTGTGACAAGGGTGGATTATGGAGTCCAGGGGTACCCATTTGCAGCACAGGTAGATGTCCTACACCACCTCCTGAAGTACCCAATGCTGTTGTGCTAAGTGGAACAGTTGCACCTGATAGAGTCACCTATAGATGCAGACAAGGATACCGTTTACGTGGCAACCCATATATCTCCTGTGGAAGGTTGGGTAGGTGGGAAGTGCCAAATCTGTACTGTGATCCTGTGTCTTGTGGAGCGCCCCCTCCTGTTCCAAATACAGAGACCGTGAAATCTGTTTTTACCTATGGCAACAAAGCTCAGTACAGGTAATTCAACTTATGAAAATCTTTAACATTACACATGAAAAAAGTAATGATAAAATCCTGGTTAATGTTATGTGTGTTTTTACAAGTTGTGTTTCTCATGATTGTCTTTGTTTAAGGTGTAAAGAGGGATATAAGCTGGTTACACAAACAGACACAGTCAATTGTCAGAGTGATGGCACTTGGTCCAAACATAATGTGAGGTGTGAGCCAATACCATGCAGACTTCCCACCAACCTAACCCATGTTGTGGTAACAGGTGGCCAGCTCACACCTGTAGGAGGCATTGTTACAATATCTTGCATGCCAGGATTTTATCTTGAGGGGGCAGTACTATCAGAATGTGAGGTATGGCTTGATTTTTGCATTTAACTCTTATTTTCAGTTCAACATTGCGCTTGACTTGGAATTAAAATGTCTAAGAAGTAAAACAGTTTCAGTAATATCATTGTAGAAGGGCAGATGATAAATGTTTATTGATTATTATTTGATCTAGCTTTTTGGTAGATGGTCTCCATCATTCTCCTCCAACTCATGTGTGCCTGTCATCTGTGAAAAGCCCCTCCTCATTCTCCATGGTAATATTAAAGGGGAGAGCTACAATTATGGGGACATGATTGTGTATACCTGTTTGCCAGGGTTTGAACTACAGGTAAGATTTATATTTTATATAATACGCGTGTGCTTTGAATATGTTTAGTTATCAACATAATATAGTTGTATCTGCCTGATATTGACTGAACATGTTTTGTTCACTTTCTATCATAATTCATGTTTCATAATTTTATCAATAAACCAACTAAAAAAACGATGGCACTTAATGATGGCTGGGATTTCCCCAACCCATCCAAGAGTTGTTAAGACCTCCAAGTGGACAGAGATGCATGTTGGTCACCTGAGCTCACACAGCACATAGTTCCAAGATAATGATTCTTGGAAATTTACAATCCTATTTCCAGTAAAGTTGGGATGCTGTGTAAAATGTAAATAAAAACAGAATGCAAATGATTTGCAAATCATAGACACCCTTTATTTCATTGCAAATAGTACAAAGACAACATGTCAACTGTTGAAACCTGGAAATGTTATTGTTTTTGAAAAATATATGCTCATTTTTAATTTAAGGCCAGCAACACTCGGTGGAACATGTCACAACTAATTAGGTTAATTGGCAACAGGTCTGTTGGGTATAAAAAGAGCATCCCAGAGAGGCTGAGTCTCTCAGAAGTAAAG
>JAODVO010000001.1:46380975-46391087 GCA_025400055.1 Notarius lentiginosus
GTGTTTGTGTTTATAAATGTAACGTGAAAGGCATTGAGGGAAGGGGTGGGTGGATGTTGTGGCCCCCAGGGACTTCCCTGGGTCCTGTATGTGAATTTTGCTTATATATGCAAAATTCTGGGTCATCCCCAGACCTACTTGCCAAATTTGGTGAAAATCTGTTCAGAAATGGTGACATTAGCTCAAGACAAACAAACAAACTTTGCCGCTTATTATATAAAGAAGATAGTCTAATATTCTGAGGCATTTTACCTCATCAGGCTTAGAGAAAAGAGTCAGGTTTTTTAGATATTCTCCTTCAGTAAAGCCCACTTCCCCTTGGACTGGGATTACATCTCCTGAGAAGGTGGGTTCAAGAATCCAGAGGACTGACACATTCCCAAATCGGCCCCTCCCCCTCACAATGGGGTAGGATGCTGTAATAGAAAATCATCATAGCATCAATAAAAATACACTATATTTGTCAAGATCCACATCCAAAAATAAGAACAAGACCGATTATGGTCTCATGAAAACCAGACTACACTTCATTTTGAATTCAGACTTCCCCAACTGTTAACCCTCTGGGATTGGATGGTATTTTCTGGCACTCTAATAATTTTGGTATGCTCTGATTTTGTTGTCAATTTCAACAAATCTAAGCAGTATTTTCAAAGTCATATGACTTTTTTTTTGCATCCAGGACAAGTTCAGCTACAATTATATGTAGTATGTATGTCACGATTGTACTTTTAAAAAAACACCAGATAAATGAAGATGTTGTAAAAAGCAGTTTTAGAACTGTATTGGAATGTGTGAAAAAAAAACCCATGACTTTACCCATTGTGTCGAACTGTTTTGATCACTTGAGGTTATTCTGTTCAGTCTTAGGAATGTATTAAGCACAAAACTTAAATCTGCTCCACTGATTTGGACAATTAACTGGCCATCAAAAAATGTATGTCCTATTGTTTTGGGATAAAGGACTGGCAGTGGGAGGGGGATTTAATGAGGAGAGTAAAAAATTCTATTCTATTTCATGAGAAGAGTGAAAACCCCTCCCACTGCCATCTCAAGTCCCAATGAGTAAGGTCATGTTTTTTCACACATTCCAACATGGTTCTAAAATTGCTTTCTACAACAACTTCATTTATCTGGTATTTGACTTTATTTTGGTATTTGACTCAATTCACTGTGTCTTGAAATAAACTCTTGTACTATTTTACTCAATTCAGAGCTACAACCAACTCTGTTACACAACTACTGTCATTTTGCTCCAGCTCCAAATTTTACTCTCTCAACTTGAAATCGAGCAAAATTGACTATTTTTGAGAAATACTTTTAACTCTGGAAAAATTTCTCAGTCATTTTTTCCTGTGTGTACACTACAGCGCATGCATATCAACCGATTCGCTCATCAGAAATGGAAGAAATATTTACACTCACTCGAGTTAATCTTGGGCTGGATTGAGTCGAAGTATTTTTAAAAAAAAAGCATAATTTCAGTGTCCCAGTTCTCAAGATTAAATTGAATCGCTGTCCTGAATCCTCTGAAGCACATAACTCGCATGCCATCTCACAACAAGTTTTACCTCCAAATAGCCTGAACTATGTCTGACAGATTTTATCTTGTTTACAGTGGGCGCTCCCACCGCGAAACAGAAACCAATCGAAACCGAAAGAGTGAAAGTGGTGATCATGGCATTACCATATGAATAGTCTTTAATGAATGCATAAGTGAGCGCTCAGCGCTCCGACTCTGGTGTGACTGAGTAAGGTGACAAGTCTTATGGTTTCGTATAATTTAAAAACTATATTATTTGGCAGTGGGCACATAGGAAAATGTAAAGTGCAAAGTTTCTGTTAATATGTTTAGCATGCTTGTATGATCAACTTGCGAAGATATTTATCTAAATACATGACCACCTCATTCCAAACCTGCCGGACGGATGACGGACGGCACATGATGGCGTAAACTGTCGGCCGGATGAGCTAAAAATGTAAATGGTTTGATTGGAGAGTCAAAATGACAAATATTAGTGATGATAAATGGCTTAAATGTGAGATTTTTGATCTGCTTCTGAGCATTCGAGTAGAGTTCAGGAACAAGACTAAAAAGTGCATGCTTTTGTGAGTAAAGCATTGGGGTCTGTAAGTGCCGTGTGTTTGGATACACGAGATGGTCAGTCAAAGGCAGTTGCTCTTTGTGGAGATGTGCGTCTCTGATGCAGGCTCAGTATTGTGATCGTTGCTCTGCGAACGCGTCAGTGTGTAAATTTATGGCCTTGACATTTTCCGTGTAGCGACCGTGCTCGCACTTCATCTTCGGACTTTACATTCAGTTAGACGCGTGCACACATTCAGCAGCCTCCAGTTATATAACAGGCAGCTGTGTGTATTTTGAGTGTCACTTGTGTTCCATTTCCGCTTTGTGTTTGTGTAGAACTTCCTAAGGTTTTCACAAGTGTGTATTACGCGTGTGCAAGCGTGCATGTCCTGGTCTCTAACGGTGCTTATTCTGCTAGAAGTTGTACTGAATCTTGACGTTTTTCTTTTTGTTCACAGGCCTTTGGCTATGCGGAGTTTAGAGATGTCTCAAGTAATGGACAGTGTGTGTGTGTGTGTGTGTGTGTGTGTGTGTGTGTGTGTGTGTGTGTGTGTACACGTGTACACCCATTAGGGGGGTTAGATGCAAGACTTTTTGGAAAGCTTTCCTAATAAGGTCAAACTATTCCAGCATGAGGCTGCAGACTGGCACTGTGCCTCCCCAAGCACTTCCCCAAACACTGTTTACTCTCCCGCTTTCTTACCCTGAAAACACTTCACCCTCTCTCGATCTCGATGTTGATCTCTCTATGAATCTCTCTTCCTCTTTTACTTCCTCTTTTCACACTTCTCTCTCATGATTGATGACATGGCTAGATTTATTTATACCGTGTTATTGAACCAGTCCAAAATATCTCTGAGGAAGTACCTTTCAACAGACTCCGGTTGCCAGTTATAGTGGTTGTGGTGGCTGTTATGGTGATGTTTTTTTGCTTCACTTTCCACACAAACATCTTCAGATACTTATTAAAAAAAAAAAAAACACAGCGCTAACTACTGAATTCACAAGAATATTTTGACATCTGTGAGCTCGGTGTGAGCAATACCGTGAAAAAAAAAAAAAATAAATTGCATCTTGGTACTTAAAGATGTTTTGTATGTTCTTGACATTCATGATGCATTTTGATGAATGCATCATGATGTTCTATGTGCGCTTGCTAGTTCTAACCTTCGCAAAACCAAATCAATTTTTTCCCCCAAGATATTATAAAAAATGTGATGTAAGAAGGAAGTTTGAGATGTTATTATTTAGGTCTGTTTTGTCTGAGTAACAGTGGTGTAGGTCGATTGGTGGTGATACAGATTTAAGCAACAGTTCAGGCACGACTATTGCTTTTTGAAATGAAAAGATGTACACAACTACAGCAAAGTGTTGTTTTTTTTTTTCTGTGCAGCTGTTTGTGCACACATTGGATGAACTTAAAGCGGATACGCAGAACCTTTTATTTTTAAATAAATTTGAGTGGATAGTATCTCCATCCTTGACTCTTGTATGCTGCATAATTGGGAATAAAAATATACATCTGAGTTTATTTAAAAAAAACCAAACAAACAAAAACACAGATGACCACAAAGTTGGCATTTGAGCTGCCCTGCTGAGCCAGCTAGCCCTGGATGGGTGACGTCACAGCAGGAACTAGTGCTATAGACCAAAGCCAGACTCGGCAGCCAAGAATGATTACAATGGCCTCTTTGTTCTAATTTATTGGAGATTCTTCGGATTCCTCAGATAGCAATACATCTGACTGTGATAGTCCTGAAATTGGAGTGTGTACATTCTACTGCTCGGAGAACCGTATCAGTTCGAACCATCGGAAAGTGAATCTGATAGTAACACATCGACCACGGAGGCCCCCACCTTATGAAATAAAGCCAGAGAACAAAGCTGTCTAAAGAATTAGACGGAATTGAACTGACAGTCTTGTGACTCATTAAAACAGGATAGGCGTTATAACTTATGCAACATACATGTACATTCATGCATTTTCACTGATAAAATGTAAAAGGCTAATTAAATAATCAGATGAACTGAGAATCACATTCTGAAGTAAATTAAATAATCTTATACTGGTAACTTAATGATACAATACAAGTTGCATACATGAACCTAAATGCAGGTAAACAATGAGTGATGTTTTTTGTCATAACCAAATGAGAGTCACATCTTACCCATCTGTGTTCTCGCGTCTTGAAGGCTGAGCTTGGGCCGATTGTTTTGAAACAATCTCTCAGTTCTTCATTCATTTGCTTCTTCCACATAAAGGCGAGATATTGCTGCTGAGGCAAGCATATCCAGCGAGGGAAGGAAAAAACCCAAACAAACAAAAGTGCATATCCAGCAGAGAAATCTAATGACTGATCCACTCATTCTCCATACTGAATACTCTGCCATTACTGCTCGGCTCACGCTCCGGGAGAACTGGTGCAACTGAACTTACCTTCCTTTTCTTGTAATTGTTGGGACTGCACCCTCTTTCAATACGGGCTTATAGCCAACACTTAACAGATCAGAGGTTTTGTATGAGTCCTCAGTAAAAACGTCCACAGCAGAAGAGAGACCACTTTGTAGGCGTCAAATCCGTGAATCCCTCACAAGACGCTTCCAAATCTTTGCAGTTTGAACATTCTTGGGCCATGAATGCAACATAAATCCACCTTCTATTGTGCTGCTGCCCCCACCAGAAACACATCTACGTGGCATGGTGATAAATTAGCTCAAAATGGAGGATCAAAGTTGCACTTAGCTCTGTGCTTTAGTATAGCAAAAATGGCTAAGAGACCGATAGCCTTCCTGCAGTGACATCACAGATGTCAAGGTCATTCATTCAGACCGCTACCTGTATGAATCACTTTAATCATAAAATTACTATATTAGATTTATTAATACTTAAAACCATTCCTATGCCATTTTTGAGGTCTCAAGGCATTTATAAACAAAAGTGAGGCCATGGTTCTGCGCATCTCCTTTAAATTTGATGTGAGCTGTAACATGCAGCCACTGAAGGATAGCAAACAGTGGAGTAGTGTGGGAGGAATAAGGGATGTTGTCAACCAGACGGGCTGCAGCATTCTGGAAGAGCCTTCACCACTTCTTGGAGTCTGGATATCCATCTCTCCTCTCGGTTTTCTTTCATCTTTTGGGCAACTTCCTCCATCACCTTTCTTCTTGGTCAAATCCAGTGGTGCTTGAAAGTTTGTGAACCCCTTAGAATTTCCTATATTTCTGCATAAATATGACCTAAAACATCAGATTTTCACACAAGTTCTAAAAGTAGATAAGAGAACCCAGTTAAACAAATGACAAAAATATACTTGGTCATTTATTTATTGAGGACAATGATCCAATATTAAATATCTGAGTGGCAAAAGTACATGAACCTCTAGGTTTAGCAGTTAATTTGAAGGTGAAATTAGTCAGGTGTTTTCAATCAATTGGATGAAAATCAGGTGCGAGTGGGCACCCAATTTTATTTAAAGAACAGGGATCTATCAAAGTCTGATCTTCACAACACGTTTGTGGAAGAGTATTATGGCATGAACAAAGGAGATTTCTGAGGACTTCAGAAAAACTGTTGATGCTCATCAGGCTGGAAAAGGTGATAAAACCATCTCTAAAGAGTTTGGACTCCACCAATCCAGTCAGACAGTGTGTACAAATGGAGGAAATTCAAGACCATTATTACCCTCCCCAGGAGTGTAAGGAGTTCATAAGTAAAAATGGGTTCAAACCCCATAGCCAATGGGAGGCCTTTCTGTGTGGAGTTTACATGTTCTCCCCATGTCTGCGTGGGTTTCCCCCAGTTTAAAGACATGCAGATTAGGTAAAAATACCCAGCCACTGGAGTTGCACAAGCCAGTTCATACTTCACGCCAGTCCCAAGCCCAAATAGATTGGGGAGGGCTGCATCAGGAAGGGCATCCGGTGTAAAACCTATGCCAAATCAAATATGCAGATAATTATCTGCTGCGGTAACCCCTGAAGGGAGCAGCTGAATGAATTAAGTATATGTGGCCCCCTGTATATTAATTCCCCTGACCAAGACAACACACTTGTCACCTTTTTAGTTTATGGGTCTGAAGCACCATTAGTCATGCCAACTCCAAGAGAGGCAGAAAAAGGGGGGGAAAGGAAAAGAAAAACCCATAGGCCCTGCTAAGTATTTATTAAAACAATTTTAGTAGCAATTATGAACAGCTTGAATATTCAAGCTGATACTGTTAGGAGGAATCATTAGCCTATAAAGATCAATCCTTTATACGTTTGAGATTGGACAAATGATTGCATTTCATCAGATTTACTTCTGATATCAGCATTTAAAACGAAGACTTTTTTTTTAAATGAACAAAAACACCATGAGATCACATGAATGAGAGAAAGCAAAAAGGGTTTTACTCTTCAGTTTTGCATGCTGTCCTCACGTCACAAATAAGTAAAACCATCTGTATAGTGCCTTTCAATTCTCTCTCTCTCTCTCTATTATATATATACACACACACAAAAATAACCAATGCACAGGTCAAATTCAGACTTCAAATTGTTTATTCCCAAAGAACAAAGCCATGTCATCACTCAAAATTGCAGTTTATACAGTACCAGTTTAAGAAGTTAAGAAACCTCATTCATAGGTTTTTCTGTATTTTGACCATTTTCTACATTATGGAACGATACTGAAGACATCAAAACTATGAAACACAGAACATGTATGGAATTGTGGTAAATAGTGTTTTAACTTTTAAACAATATTTGATATTTTAAGTTCAAAGTAGCCACCATTTACCTTGACACTTTGCACACTACTGGCATCATCTTAACCAGCTTCATGAAGCAGTCACCTGGAATGCTTTTCAATTAACAGGTGTGCCTTGTTAAAATGTTAGTGGACTAGTTTCCTTGCCTTCTTAATGCATTTGAGATCAAACAGTAAATAAATAGCCCTATTCCACAACAGTAATTCCATATAGTATTTCATGGATTACTGTGTGGGGTAATGCATAGGTCAAGAAACGCTCAAAGTAAAGCGAAATGACATCCATCATTACTTTAGATACATGAAGTGTCATTATTAAATAGAATTAGATGTCCAACTATTTAACTGGTATTGTACATCGTTTTAAATTGGAAAAATTTATCTGGTATGGCACTAGCAGTAACACTAATTATTCAGAACATTTAGACATTGTGGAAAGAATCCCATTCAAAAGGCCAGTTTTTGTAGACCACGCACAGTCTTTTCCATCTTATCCGTTTCAATATTCTTTTGAACATACCTCAGACCTCTCCTCACTTCTTAACACCTACATCACACAAGTGCCCATTTGCTGAACAAGAGCTGATTTTAAAATAGAAATTAGTGTGTGAAGCCATTTTCTTGGTTCTCTGCATACTATATATGGAACTGTGTACCGAGTCATATCAGTTTTTTTTTTTTAAACTCATTTTGAACCTAACCAGTACGGAGTTAGTGAGCCAATTGCCTTAGCAGCCTGTATAGTGCATTGCATTTTAGAAATGCGAAAGCATAATATACATTTTCTGAATTCGCTTATAAACAGCATTGTCTGCATCCCCCCAGAGTCAGAAATGAATTTGTATCAGAATGCAACAACTTCCAGGTGAGTTCTGCTCCTGAAGTCTACATCAATGATTTTGATCCCACAAGTCATTTAACAAGCTTCACTTCAGCCACTAAAATAATAAGACCTGTAAGATGGGCAAGCTGATGAGGACCTGTTGAATAGAATATTGAGACGGAATCAGTGTTGCGCACAAATTATTGAATGGAAAACTATTTTGACCTTAAAACTACATTTCACTTTAATACATTTCTGTGAGCAACAGCGAGTGAGCCTCAACAATGCAGTGAGTTTGTTCATCACAGCAACATAAAGCTTTTAAAATACACACATAATGCACCTTTAACTTTAGCTGGAAGTCACTGGTTGACATGACTTGTTACACTGGCATAAAATGGGCTTTTCCAAGATAGCTACAAAACAGCAGTTTTTCTTTTTTGGGGTGGGGGTGTTTGAGCAGTCCCTGAAAAGTTCTCACCAATTACTAACTTAAAAAAAAAAAAAAGTTTTGAATACAGAGGTAAAAGGTTAATCTGAGGAAAAAGTCCTATAGTAGATAATTACTTTTAAATTAGGATCATTTCTAACAATACAGCTAACTTATGCATTTCAGATAATTACTAAAAATGGCTTAATAAAGTCAAGAAAGCAAACACTCAATTTTAAAGCTCAATCCTCACATAGAGTAAACATATGACTTGATTGGAATTAAATAAAACTGATTTAAAAAAAAAAAAAAAAGGTGTGATGGCTTTGAGCCATGATTGTCAAGAGATGAATTACCCTTTATACAGCTCCTGATGCCAAGCTTTGGGACTACCAGAGCCTAAGAGTGCTATTCACCTTTCTGAATATACATACAAAAAGCGAAGAGAAAGGGGGGGAAAACGTACTGAGCTGAAGCATTAAGAGTCATGATTTCCCTTTAAAACTGTCTTTAGGATGACAGCAAAAGTGCAACATTAAGTTTGCCAACATCAGTGTATTTAAGACAGTGGGGTCTGTATTTGTGTCAAACGTCGAGTTAGTGTAGCTTTTGAAGGAAAACTCCACCCTGAAACCCATTAAATATGGGTCAATTGAAATATAGCTATGGAAAAAATTAAGAAAAACACTTAAGCATCCACTCTTATTTTAAGTCTGAGTTTTTCCATACCTGTATTGCAGTGTGCTTAGTGATTCTTGCATTAATTTGCTGGATGGACGTGACATTTTCGTTATTCCTGTGAGACGCTAGCAATTGTGATGCACTGACGTCACATGTGGGAGAGGCAGATCACATTACTACCACAATATTAAAATCTATTACAATAGTGTTTCATAGGAGAAATAATTTAAACGATCTCAGACATCTAGTAATTAGTAATGCTCAGGTTCTGCCGTTTTCATAGACATACTAGAGACAGCAAGCATAAGACAAAGTTCTAGAAGGTCATGCAGTTACATGACGCAGTTTTACAGAGTTATGGCAGAAACTCAGCTTGGCATGCCACAAGATGACAAATGCGATAGTGCAGGAATGAAGCTGATCTGTTTGAGCAGAGTGTACAGACAATCACTGCTGTATCACCATTAAATAGAAAAGAATTCCCTTCGTCACCACTACAAGCAGGTAGCCAAATAGCATTGTGGGTAATGGAGTGAAAATAGACCAATATGTTGACATTTAAACTCTAAAAAGTCAACTCAGAATCTTGGATAACAAACTTGTGCAAGTTGGTCAGGATGGATTTTTCCCTTTAATCCCAGATTTAAAGTATTTTTTTCACCTTTAGTCCAACTGACTTATGCGTACTGTACACTGTATACTATGCTCCTAGTCAAATATTTTACTGCATTTCAGATTCAAACCTGTAAAATGTTTTGAAGGGCTCAAACACTGATCAAAAACAAATAGTAAAAGCTGTGATTTAGCTGGGATTTTCTGAGGACAAGAAAAAGAACAAGGTAACAATACACAATCTTTCACACTATATATGCAAGTACAACCATATTATGCACCATCATCTGGAAACTTGTATTTTGCGTAAACAATGAGCATGACTACTGCCATGACAATGCAGAGAGAACCTATCACAAGGTAGGCAATGCCCAGGAACTGATTCTTTCCTCCCATCCAGGAAACATTGGTGAACACCACCTTCTTTGTGCCATCAAAGCTGTGTACAGGGTAATCTGGATTGTAGGCTAAGGATCCAATCACATAGAAATTCCATGTCCTAAAATGTCCACTACATACACTACCAGAACAAACTAGTGATAAAGCAAACGATCCTTTCAAATAAATATTAAAATGTCTGGGATTTCCGGTTGAGCATGTGAGACAGCAAGACACCGGTGGAGAGGCTCCCGGGTGTCGTGATATAAATTCATATTTCTCATCTCATGTACATCAGTATATCCCTGTATTCTTATTCTTTAAGTCTCGGAACATCCTTTTTTATTGAACTGGC
>JAODVO010000001.1:50211897-50222552 GCA_025400055.1 Notarius lentiginosus
GATGAGAGGTGAAACGTCTTCAAGAATCTTCAAGCAAGTCCAGTTGCTCTCTTCTACCAACCACAGTTTACTATGACTTGGATGACTGAGAATCTTCACAGACATAAATGCTGGATGCCATTAAAGATCACACAATTATAAAGATTAATATACAAATCCTTTTGGGTGGATTTGTTCCTTTATAAGCTCTTATTAAAAGTTGTAAAGTTAAAGGCTAGAGTTAGGAAGGTAATGTTCAATGTTTGTTCATATGAGGATGTAGCACTGAATACTTCTGTCCTCACTGTTCACTGTTTTTCAGGTTTGACTAATTACCAGCAACCAAGCGGAAAGCTAAACTCGCTGTATTACAGGCATCAGAACCCTGATAGAGCAAAAATCTGCTTTGTCTGTTAGTTTGCAGTCTTCAGGAAGCAATGGACTGTAAATTACAATGATTAAACCATGCCAATTGTATTTCAGTTATGTTATTTTGCCTGGTTGTTGATCCTTACAGGCTTTATGTTGACTTGAAAAAATGAAAGGCCAGAAAGACAAAAGCAGGGTAAGAAATAGCATAAATTCAAGCTGACATTAAGCACTTCTTCATATTTTATTTCTAATTCAGTGTACTGAATAAATTGAAAAGAGCAAAACTCATTTCGCTGTCCAAATACTTATGGGCTGCATTCTGTCTTTATGAATAAATAACCTCTACTATTTTAATTAAAAATTAATTGCAACCAAGGCAATCTATATTCATTCTGGCACTCTAATACAATAGCTTAATATTCTATATATAGTGAACTTTGGAAGCTGCTGACAATGCTGGGAGAGCTTTGTCATGGAACAGTGTGCAATAATCCTGCTACAGCATTTAGTCTCAGTCATGAGGAAAGGGAACCAAGTTAAATTTGATTTCTATTCTTACAAAGTATTATATAACACATTATTACAATCTTCAGAAACTACCATCAAGTCCTCAATTATCATATTGCTGGATCAATCCACAGTTCTGTCAGAATCTTCATTAATTCATTCGTATTCAGTAATTGCTTTTATTCTGGTGTGAATCAATGTGAATCCAGAGTCTTTCCCAAGAACTCTGGACACAAAGCTGGAATAGACCCTGAACTGGACACCATTTCATTGTACAGACCAATTTACACATTCTTTCACACCTAGGGGCAATTTAGAGTAGCCAGTCAACATACTGTCATGTTTTAGGAGGCGGGAAGAAACCAGAGAACCCACAGAAAACCTATACAAATACAGGAAGAATATACAAAACTCTGCATATACCCCTTTTCAACCAACAGAGAATGGATTCTTGAACCAGTTACATTCAGGATTCTTTGAGCCTTGGTGCCAGCTACCAAGCCAGCTACCAAGCCCACATTTTCACCAGTTTTGAGCAGAACCGTTGTAATCAAGGAGGAGTCATGAACGGTGGACGTTGAGGGCCATTTTTTTCTGAAGATGTATCCTTTTCCGTTGTGTTCTCCATTACTGCACTCTACTTCCTCTCCAAACTAATGACATGCCCACTGATGTCATCAGAGTTCACACTGGAAAAGCCAGCTATATTTTGGTTCCAGCTAGGAACCAACTTTTCAGGTTATGAACCTTTTGGTTGAAATGCTTCAAACGGTTCAAAATTTGGTGCATGAACCAGAACCAAACCCATTCCCTGTTGATCGAAAAGAGGTAGCAGTAACCCAAGCTCAGAATTGAACCAGGGACTCTGGAGCTGTGAGCCACCCTTGAGACCCACTGAACCACCATAGCACCCTTGTCAGATTCTACTATGTATTATTTCCAAGACAGGAATGTTTCCGGTTCTACCTTCTAGAAAGGTTGTATCACAGCTAGTAACAACTTGTGAACTTCAGGAAACTCTTATTATCCCTCTTGTCATGTCACTGTACACAGCTTCATCTCAAGACCGTGCTGGAAACAGTCATCCAGTCACACTTCTTCTCTAAACATCGCTATGCTTTTTGTACATCCACTCGACTTGTACTCCCCCTGGAATTTCTTCATAAGGATTCGAAGGTGGAGAACAAAACACCTTCAGCATGTTCAGTGTGAAGATCACCTTGAGATTACTGTAGATCTGTGTTAATTTTGTCAATGAAAATTGTGACGATAAGTATTCATTGATAACCTTTTATTCCCTGACCAAATGAAAAAATATTTGACAAAAAATTATCACAAAATCTCTGTTCATTATACCCCATTGAGTAAAGATGAGACGGAATATCTGGTTCTGTTCAGACAGACAACCTAGTTAGGTGTTCATTTTTATCTGAAACATGAAAGAAGTAAGTGTAGCGGCTCTTCTTCTGTTTCACTTGACCATTTATGAAGCAGATTACTTATAATAAGCGTGACATGACTAAATTTTCAAAGAACACAAATCTTCAAGCAAAAAATCCTTACTTATCCAATACTAACTATTACAAATTTTGTTAGAATTTTGGTCAGAAACCTAAGTTACTCCTAATCTGACTGTCTGACTGATACATGACCCACATCCACAAACGCAAAATATCAGCTGGGGGATATTTTATACAAGCAAAGCCACTAATACAGGGGGGTAACTCTCAACTGCAACAGCAATATAAGTAAGTATCAGGGCCAAACATTTACATCAATATTGAATAAATTACTAAGTTAAAAGGAAAAGTAAGCATATACTGAACACCATCAGTCTCTTAAAATGGCTCCTACAGTACAGTAAGTAACGCATTCTGACTAAACATATAGCTTAGGTCGGCTTCTGCTAAGGTTTCACATAGCCGGAATTACTTCACAACAGACACCGGCAGATGATTTTGAGCCTTCTGGGGGCAACTGGTACACATTCCGGGCCCTTCCATTGGAATACATGAGAGCTGGAACTACCTTGACAACCGGGAGGATGTGGCTTCCATCCCCGGAAAGTTTCATCAGTGTTGAAAATTGCCATGGGTCAAGTGCCAGAAGAATTCATCCATGAGCATCCTTGAGACATATGTGAGGCTTATGTGGGCTACCTGGGGTTACTGTAGCATTCCATCACAACCACTGAATTCAAAATGCTCAACAACATTCTGCAGCAAGTGAAACGTTTGCCTCGGGGGCGTGGCTTATTTCATCTTGCCGTTGCTATGCCGTACTACAGTCATGAGAACCATACGCACTGCCATCATTGCCATAAGGCCATATGTTGCTATACACAGCTGCCGCCATTGGTTTTACCGATGTCTTCCGTTGCTACCGTTGCAGCTACTGTGGCTTCATTTGCTTATTTACTCATCCAAATTTATGCGACGGATCACCTCCAAAATATGCCGGAATGGCCATGGTAGGCCCCTGCCACGGTTCTCACAGATCAACTGGCTATGTGTGACCTTAGCATTACTTTTCAAGGGATTTTTTTTTTCCAGCCAGGAGAAATATCCTTCAGCAAAATCCATTACAGTATCATGAAACCATCTCAGAAAGCGACTCAGATTAAAACTAAATTTAAAACTCTTGTCAAAATTACCACTGCTGTGGATGGTACCACATGGTAACCATAAAGATGGCTGTGGATGTTTTTATTTGATAGCCTAAGGACTGCAATTGCTAAGAACAGTTTTGCACTCCATCACTGAACTGTTGACAACTTCAACACAACAGACTTCAAGCTAAACCTCTAATTATTTCATAAATGATTCTGATGCTTATAAGTTCTTGTTTAGACAACTGCACTGTTTGACTCAACAGTATACAGTTATAGAAGAGAAATTATTTATAATCACACTATCTGGTGTCACCCAGATGAAGATGGGATTTTCTTTTGAGTCTGGTTGTTAAATGTTAGTTGTTAAAAACGCTACACAAAATAAAGTTAGCTGAATTATCTGAGGGGTGAGATCTGTTTTTGCTTTTGATTCATCTTGTACAGCTGGCAAGACTGCATAATCTCTAGGTCATAGTCTAAAGGTACCAGCACATATTTCAGACCTGTTGGGTTTTTTTGTTCTCCATGAAACAAACTAGCACTTTATTCTGGACAGTTGGAAGAAATTTAGACTTGCAGCACATGTACTGTATACTATAGGGCCAAAAGTATATGAACAACACCCCTGTGCTGTGCCAAGGTTGGTGTTCTAGAACTTCAGTGGCCTGAACAGAGCCCTGACCTCAACCCCACTGAACACCATCCACCCATCCATCCATTATCTGTAACCGTTTGGTCGCAGGCAAGCTGGAGCCTATCCCAGGTGACTATGGGCAAAAGGTGGGGTACACCCTGGACAAGTCGCCAAGTCATGGCAGGGCTGAGACATAGAGACAAACAACCATTCACACCTATGGTCAATTTAGAGCCACCAATTAGCCTAACCTGCATGTCTTTGGACTGTGGGGGAAACCGGAGCAAACCCATGCAGACTCGGGGAGAACATGCAAACTCCACACAGAAAGGCCCTTGTCAGCTGCTCGTCAGCAGGACCTTCATGCTGTGAGATGACAGTGCTAACCACTACACCACTGTGCCACCCCATGGCTCTCCTTTTAACTAAAATAAGTCTGGAGAAAGGTTCTTTGCTTCAATGAGACCAACAGTGAACTTTTTACCTTTGGGGAAGCCATGGTCTAAGTGTCAGAGAAGCAGCTTTAAGACCAAAAGATTACTGGTTCAAGTCCCAGGACCAGCAGGAATAACTGAAGTACCCTTGAGGAAGGCACCTGCCCCCAGGCTGCTCTGGGTATGCTGCACGTCCTTCTGGATAAGAGCATCTGCTAAATGCTATGAATGTACTGTAACAAAGACAGTCCTGTATTCATCCCAGGACTCTCATACTGCATATCCTTTTAATCAAAATAAGTAAGGAAAAAGGTTCTCTGGTCCGCTGAGACCAACACTGAACTTTTTCCCTTTGGTATGAAGTGCAATATTTTCCAAAAACTCAACACTGCTCACCATTCTGAAAACACGCTGAAGCATGGTAATGGTAGCATCAGGTTGTGTGTTACCCCAGGCCTATTGGTTACTTCATTGACTTGTCTTTTTTTTAATTCCTCATTGATAATTGCTAGAGTCTGTGAATTGCCTTTTGTCTCTATTTTCATTAAATGTCTTGATTTTTGGAAGTAAGGATACTATATCACAGGTCAGTGGTACACTATAAAGCACATAAGGACCCAAAACTGCAAATAAGATAATTATGAAACATTGTACCTGCTCGGTCAATCCATGCGCGGTAGCCATTAAGCTCCCTCTCCACCTGCTGCTGTCGTCTAAGCTTCATGAAGGCTCGTCGGTTCTCTACACGCTCCCTTTCTTTAGCAAACTCACTATGGGGGAACAGGAAACATATCAAGCACCAGGGCAAATGTCAAACACACACATAGGATTTGAAAAAATGAGCAGTGGGAAGGGAGTTTGGCTTTATTGATGACTTACTATTACTGGACATTGACAGCACATTTTATCTTTCTCTAAATGTTAGTCACACAGGAAATAAATGTCCTTTCTAACCAGGGATTATGAGGGCAATAAAAATACTGATTCTTGCGTACAAGGGTATATATTGCCTTGCATAAGTTTTCAGCCCCCTGAAACTTTTCTATAGTGTGTAGTGTTAGAACCTTGAACTGAGTTGATTTAATTGGGATTGTATATCATGACTTGATGATTCTGCCTAGAGGAGGCTATCCACCTGATTGGGTAAGGAAGGGATTAGTCAGAAAAACAACCAAGAATCCAAGAATAACTCTGAAGGAGCTGGAGATATCCATACCTCAGATAAATGAATCTGTTCATTGGACAAACATAACGTGGGCACTCCACAAAACTGTCCTTTATGGAAGAGTGGCAAGCCATAGGACATCCTGTTTGACATTTTACAAAAAGCATGGTGGAGACTTAGCAAACATGTGGAAAGAAGCTCTCTGAAGTTTTTCACCTTGATACAAAGTTCTCCATTTGGTGAAAAACCCAACACTGCTCATCATCCTGAGAACAACATTCCTACAGTGAAGCATGCTGGTGGTAGCATCATCTTGAGAGCTTCCCTTGGCCTCTTGGTTGCTTCTCTGACTTATCTTTATAGTGTTCAGAATTATACATAGAAGTAAATGTCAACATTTTTACCATATTAAGGGCTTTTCCAGGCTGCCAGACATATTTCCAAGGATCGATGTCATTTGCTAAACAGAGCATGTTACATTTTTTCCTGTTAGACAAACAGGGCATGTTCTGTGAGGTTCTCACCCTGAAAGGACACCAAGAACCAGGTTTAGCACAAAGAAGGAGCCAATAATGATGAGGGGAATGAAGTACATCCAGTTCCATGTGGGACCCAGTGCATCATTAGTCTGAGGACATATCGGACAACAGACATGTTATTAGCCTACTTTCATGAAGCTGATAGACAGTCCAAAACAGCCGAAGCCAAAAAAAAAATAATAATTACCAGCCCAAGGTTATACCAGAACAATATTTAATTGACACGAACATTATCTCTTAAATCTTAAATGATGCAATTTTGTATTGTTGTTTATTGGACGATAAGACATCTGCTGCAATGCCTTAAAAACTGGCATCACGTACAGTAAAGTGGTACAGTAGTTTGTGCTTTAAACATGAAAAGGAGTTGAAATTCAGTGTAATCAGAACAAAAAGATGCATCCACCCTCACACAGTGAGTCTGATGAACCTGTGTTGGTGTAGGTCTCCTGACAGCATAACAGCTCTTTCTCCCTCATAAACAAACATCATCAGCACACTGAACTTCAGTAGCGTGATTCTTTTTTATTATATAAAATATTGATATACTTCATATCTAAAGGCCATTCACAATAATATACTGTAGATTAGTGCTGGGATTTAAAAAAATGTTTTCATCAGAAAATCTTGTTTACTTCATATTTTAACCTGCACTTGAGAATAAGGTGTGGTAAAGAAAGAAAGAAAAACAAAAATGGGTGCATTTGTTAGCTTTATGAAAATGCCACATGGGAACCTCATTAGTTTAAGGACATATGGGACAACAGAAGCATGATTAGCCTCATTTCTTAAATCTGATGGAACATCCAAAATGGTAAATGCCAAAAACATACCAAGGTTACACCAAAATCACTAGCATCACTGTATCAAAGTGATTCGGCATCACACAACTCCAACTCCATTCACACTTAATGTTGAGAAGCTTAATATTATTGTTAACAATTTTGTGTTAACATCTGACTTTTTCCAATCACATCATTTACACTTTTAACTTCATATTTGATTTAATATGCGATAAAGCTGTATCTGTTTAAGAGCTAAGGGCCTTAGGCAGAGCTGAGTTACACATAAGGAGGATTCAATATCAAAATTTTACTGTATCAGTATTCAGGCATCCAGTGACACAATGAGATTTTATTGAACAGAAGTGTAGAGTTTATTGAACAGAAAGCCACACCAAATCATAGGATGATCCAAGATCCAAAATACCAGAATGTCCAACAGGAAATGACAAATATCTCAGAATTACAGCTGATCAAGAAGGCAAGACTTTGCAAAGTGTACCTGGAAACTACTGTTTATATTCTGTCTCTCAATGAGGAAGTGATGGGAATTAGGTGAGCTCAGTATCCTGGAAGTGGGTTAGTACATGTATGATGGAGGCCTCTGGTGTTGTGGAGCAAATTTTAAGATGAGTCCAAGAGAAGATGTAACTTGACCCTTGAATGTTAATTTTTACCTTGAGATAAGAGCCATTTACCTGCTGTTATATTGAAACACTGAATGAATAACTGTCTGCTGGGGAAGTCATGGCCTAATGGTTAGAGAAGCAGCTTTGGGCCCAAAATGTTGCTGGTTTGAGTCCCTGGACCAACAAGAATGGCTGAAGTGCCCTTGAGCAAGGCATCTAACCCCCAACCGGTATGTTGCTCTGGATAAAAGTGTCTGCTAAATGCCATGAATGTAGTGATAAGTTGGATCCTTACCACATCCCCTACATGATAGACCTTAGTTTGCTCATAAGACTACTATTTAAAGACTAATTTATTTAAAATTTTGTCCTTTTCTCATTCATATACTATAATATTAGATTAAAATGTATTTGATCATGCTTTGCATTTATGCCAATTGTATTGCAACTAACAGCAAAGGGGGGAAAATGTTATTTCAGTCTGCATTTTCTAGCCCCAGCTATATTATATTGGGGCTTATGCAAGTCTAGATACAATATTAATCTGGCAAAATTGGAGATGTGAACTAAGTTGCAATCCTGATTCCAAAAAAGTTGGGATGCTGTGTAAAATGAATAACAGAATGCAATGATTTGCAAATCCTTGGACTGATATTCAATTGAATACAACACAAAGGCAATATATTTAAGGTTCAACCTGATGAACTTTATTATTTTTTGTAAATATACACTCATTCTGAATTTGATGCCTGCAACATGTTCCGAAAAAAATTGGGACAGGGGCAACAAAAGACTGGGAAAGTTCTGGAATACTGAAAAAAAAAACCACCTGTCTGGAGCATTCTACAGGTAAACAGGTTAACTGGTAATTGGAAAGGCTCAATCGTTCACAAGCAAGGATGGGGAAAGGTTCTCCATTTTGTGAAAAACTGCATGACCAAATAGTCCAACGGTGTAAGAACATTTCTCAGTGTACACTTGCAAAGAATTCACAGATTTCAACATCAACATTCCATAATATCATTAAAAGATTCACGGAATCCAAAGAAATTGCTGGCAAGGCTGAAAACCAACACAGAATGCCCATGACATTTGATCCCACAGGCAGCAATGCATTAAAAACCGATATGATTGTATAAAGGACATTACTACATGAGCTTGGGAACACTTTGGAAAACCATTGTCAGTTTGTTGCTGCACCTACAAATACAAAGTGAAAGCCATATATCGACAACATCCAGAAACGCCACTGAATTCTCTGGACCCGAGCTCATCTGAGATGGACTGATGCAAAATGAAAAAGTGTGCTGTGGCCTGATGAGTCCATGTTTCAAATTGTTTTGGGAAATCATGAACATTGTGTTCTCTGGGCTAAAGATGAAAAGGACCATCCAGATTGTTACCAGCAAAAAGTTCAAAAGCCAGCATTTGTGATGGTATGGGGTGTGTTGTTGCCCATGGCATAGGTAACTTGCATATCTGTGAAGGCTCCATTAATGCTGAGAGGTACATACAAGTTTTGGAGCAACATATGCTGCCATCCAGATGATCTCGTTTTCAGGGACGTCCTTGCTTATTCCAGCAAAACAATGCCAAGCCACATTCTGAACATGTTACAACAGCACAGCTTCATAGCAAAAGAGTGCAAGTGCTAAACTGGCCTGCCTGCCTCCCATTGAAAATGTGCGGCACATTATGAAAGCAAGAACAGGAAAGAATTTCACTTTCAAAACTTCAACAATTCGTGTCCTCAGTTCCTAAATGCTTACTGAGTGTTGTTAAAAGATAAGGTGATGTAACACAGTAGTAAACACACCCCTGTCCCAACATTTTTGGAACGTGTTTCAGGCATCAAATTCAGAATGAGTGTATATTTATAAAAAAACAATAAGGTTGATCAAATTGAACATTGAATATTATGTCTTTATATTCTATTTTATTTTATATAGGTCCAAAAGGGTTTGAAAGTCACTGCATTCTGTTTTTATTTGTTTTACACAACATCCCAACTTTTTTTTTTTTAGAGTTGGGGTTGTAAATGTGTAATGTGGCTGAAAATGCAGAGAAATTTCCCTGCATACATTTTGACATGAATTTTACCTTAAATAATCAATTCTAATAATAATTACAGAGTTTATCATATGACATGACCAAAATTCCATCAATGTACAGAGTTATCGATGTTTAAAAAGTGATCCTAAGTAAAAATGGTTGATTTGAGCAAGTGATGCAAGCTTACATTATAGAGAACAGCAGTCCAGCCCTCCATAGTGATACACTGGAACACTGTGAGCACTGCAAAGAGGATGTTGTCGAACTGAGTGATGCCGTCGTTTGGCCCAATCCAAGTACCATTACAGTCATATTTCTCTGGACACCTGCGCACGCCACAGGCAAACTCCACTTCGGAGGAGTCCACTGTCTCGTTATCTGATGGCAATCCAAACACCCACCCACCCAAAAAAATATCTCATAACACAACAATGGAAAATTTCCTAAATTTACACCAAAGAGGTGCAATCTCACAGCAGTGTTATCAGTTTCAGCTTTATCTCCAATCTGCTTTAGTTTACAATTATATTATTTAATGATGATCCTAACCGAGGATGTCAGGTTGAGGAAGGCAAGTGTGGTGCAGCTTGCCGCTGTAGAACTCCAGGCCGATGATAGCGAACATCAGGATAGCAAAGAACAGTAGGAGGCCGATCTGCAGCAGAGGCACCATCGCCTTGATGATGGACTTCAGAACAATCTGCAAACCTGATGTTACACATGGAACTGTTACTTCAACATCACCGCAAAATCTGTGGCAGTATGGATAATAATTACAAAACTTTTAATACAAGTGATGACTACTACAACTACTCCTACTACTACTATTACTACTATTTATCTCATCTCATCTTCTTCCACTTATCCGGGGACAGGTCACGGAGGCAGCAGTCTGAGCATGGAAGCCCAAACTTCCCTTTCCCCAGACACCTCGGCCAGCTCCTCGGGAAG
>JAODVO010000001.1:52358542-52370744 GCA_025400055.1 Notarius lentiginosus
TGAGAGAGGGTTAACACTAGCTAGTTCATCAGTCAGCAAGCAAGCCCCACTATCAACAGAGCAATGAACATAGCATGTCACTTCCTTCTCTGGATGGAGTCTTACCAAATGACGATTGAAGTTCGAGGTTGTCTCTGTCATCTCCTCAGTAGTTCTTCTACATATGGAACACATAGCAGTGCTTCTCCACCCCACCCCTCACTACACAAGACGTCTGTATGGGGCTTCTCTCCAGGCATTTTAGTGCCATTAACATTAGTTTGGTCCTGAACATGATGTTTGAACAGGTGAATGTACATCCTCTTGCACAAAATTAGCATAAAAATTTAATGTAGAGATAAATATGCCAAATTATTATGCCATGTTACAAAAAATCAAGGAAAAAAAAAATCAGTCTTCATCTCCAGTTTACGAGTCTGAATGCAGTTAATGCACGAGTCCGAGTCATCAGTGTTCAAGTCCAAGTCAAGTCATGAGTCCTTAAAATTGGGGCACGGGTCAGACTCGAGTCCGAGTCCTGGACTTGAGTACTACAAGCCTGCTTTATTCAGGCAAATTCAATAATCCTAAGTAGAGCCTATATATGGGGTCCAAACACAGGTAGGCAACACCAGACATCCAAGGTTGAAAGACAGGCAAAAGTAAAAAAAAAAATAATAATAATAATAATCCATGAAAACAAGAAAATGAGGCTTGGATGCAAAGACACATATGTACAGTATGATAAGACTTTGTGACAAAACAAGGGAACAGTCAGGTGTATGTCAACAAATTAGTCAAAAACTAACAATTGTATAGCAATCCACAGGGGCAAAAACATAAGCACATGATGCATGATATCTCAGTTTGTATCATATTTTTTTCAGTGATTTATTTAGCAAAAGAACATCAGACTATACCTATGTTAATTGCTAACATTAGCCAAATGAGATTAGATTAGTGTAAGACTTTGAGCGGGTGGGTGGAGCACAAAAGTACGGCAGGCCAGAACTGAGTTTTCAAAACTCTATTTTCAGCTTTTCAGCCTTCACGATCTCCCAGTACCACAGACAGACACACACGCGCGCACACACACACCATTTGTCTGGTTGGGGATAGAGCTCCTTTCCTCTGCTCTCTCTCTCTCCTTATATAGGGCGCGGTCACTGGGGAAGACACACAAACGCAGGTTAATTGACCTCAGGTGCAGTGATTCTGCCACTTACCTTGCCTGACTCCGCCCTCCGGTCACAGACCGCCGCTTGACCACACCCCCGCTGCCACAATTAGATTAAATAAAACTTTATTGATCCCTTTGGGAGGGTTCCCTCAGGGAAATTAAGATCCCAACAGCATCATTACAGATAAACAAATAGAGAGAAACTTCTAGATAAATTAAAAATAAATTAGTATTTGCACATACAAATGAATAAAATGTGAGGAAGGGGGAGAGAGGGGGCAGCAGGAGAGATATTGCACTTTATATTGCACATTGTCTGGTATTGCTTGTTGTTAGGCTAGGCTACTGCTCCTTCCCGTCCTCTGTCCTCTTGTCATCCCCCCCCCCAGAGAGGAATTGTACAGTCTGATGGCATGAGGGACAAAGGATTTTTTGAGTCTGTTCGTCCTGCACTTTGGAAGGAGCATTCTGTCACTGAACAGGCTCCTCTGGTTGCTGATGATGGTGTGCAGAGATGGCTAGCTTGGCGCACCAGTTCTGTAGTTAAAGGTTTACAAATACAAGTATGTCACCTTCTAATTATGGATTTAAAAATTATACCTAGTTACAATGAGTTAATGGTGAGAGATTTTTATGCAGTGGATTTTTAATGGATTGGACCTGCAGCTTATTAAATCTACTATATTGGAAATCAGAATATGAAAAGTTCTATGATGGTAAGGTAAGTTATGAAAAGGGAGATGTATGTTGTCTGTCATGCCTGAGCTGCCTGAAGCAGTGAAAACTGTTAACTGTGTTTGCAGTGATTCCAGTGCTTTTGATGTTGTGTGAGTGTGGAGGAGCTGCAACTTTTGGCAAGTTCCAGGCCTTCCCCTTTGAACAAAAACAGCAACTCATCAGCTATCACACTGAAGGCCAAGGAGAGGATAAGGTATTGTTATGCTTCATGCTTCATGTCTGGCTCTGAAGTAGAGCAGCTGTCTTATAGCACTTCTCCACCGAATGATGCGGTTTGCCATGGCTTGGCAACAAATCCAAACCAAGTACTATGCATATCCTGGCTAAGTAAAAGAAGGTTCCTGGGTGGGGACTTGAGGGGCACAAATTTTCAAATTAATTCATTTCCAGTATGTGCTTTCTTCATGTCAGGGTTGTGGTGGATCAGGAGCCTGTTCCAATAACACAGGGTGTGAGGTGGGAATACAATCTAATTAGGGTACTAGTCAGTTGCAAGGCACCATGCGTACACACACATACTTACACCTGGGGCAATTTAGAGTCACCAATCCAGCTACTGGCTTGTTTTTGTGGGAGGACAACCTAGAGGAAACCCTTGTGGACACAGGGATAGCGTATGAGAACCTGAAACTCCACATCGACAGTAACAATGTCGAACCAAAGACCCTGAAGCTGTGTGGTGGTAACAGTACTTTCTGTCCCACAGTGTTGATATTGTTAATACAACTTGATATTAAGAAGAAAAAAAAAAGATTTGAAATGAAACTCTTCAATGCCAAGTTTGTTTTAGCTGTGTAGCTGGGGCTGAATTTCTAATGCCTTTGTATGGTATTCGTGAGGGCACTAGGGAGAGCATGTCGCTCCATTATGTTATATTCTATGAAGGGTGCAAACAAAATGAATAGGAACCCATTTGGGATTTTCCCTTTTTCTGTATGTAAAGAAGTAAAAATGAAACTTTAAATGACTGCTTAATGCTGAGGTGTTGCTTCTTGAATCCCCCAGAAAAAGGATTTTTGAAAAGAGTGAGACATTTTTAGAGTCTCACTACTAGCTTTCTACTGACTTGTTTATTTAGTAATTTGCACTAGCAGTGCTGGCGCAAATTGTTACTCTCACTCAGGATCTTTCTTCTCCTAACATTTATTAGGATGCTATTTCTCCCTCAGTTTTCAACCAATCATTACCAGATTTCACATGAAGAATACCTCTGGGCTGAATTATGTTGCTATGACTGATGGTGATTCAGCTTGTTGATCTGGAATGATCCGTGAAAAATGTGATTTTTTTTTTCAATCACTTAACTCTGTCACTTTTTTTCATGATTTTGATTCCCCCCCCCCAAGCTAGCTAGCTAGCTGGCTATTTATTTCTTTATTTCTTTATATTTTGTTCAGGGCAGCAGAGCACAACTTTTAATCACTAAGCATCATTGTCTGTTTCTTACCGTTCTGGATCTTTCGGGTATGGTGACCAGACGTGCTGGTTTATAACGGCTAGTGCAAATTACTGTGACTTAAGTCCCCATCATTCATTCATTCATTCATTCATTCATTCATTCATTCATCTAATTTTTATTTTTATTTATTTATTTAATTTTAATTTTTTTTTTTTGGGGGGGGGTAGATATGTGATTGATTTTAGCCAGTGACATTAATGGGTTTGTCTGTGGCTGCATTTGACCATTTGATGTTCAGCACTATTTTTAGCGCCACCCACATCAAGGCTTGGCTCACAAGCCTTGGGATCTGGGCAAGGAGGGTCACTAAACTCAGGATATTTGAGTAAAGCTTATGTGGTGGTGGAAGTAGGAACAACCTGGGGGATTATTGGTAAGTCACATTGCACTGATCAGTGGAAAAATGGGATGCAGTGGTATTGCCTCATGGTCCAAAGATTGAGTTTGTACCTCAACAATGCCAAGGCCACCCATTGCAGGGTGTACAGGAGAGTATAATTGGTCTCACTCTCAGAAGAAGCAATTGTTAGTCATCACCATCTCTCATTCCAGCTCAGGTAGGGGGTAGGTTAAAACTTTTGATGTTTTGCTTTTTAAAAACATACCCTCTTCTGAAAACATTCTCAAAATAAATCAGCAAATATAATGTGTTGTAGGAGCTGTTTGAGGTTTTGTGGGTGTTGACACATCAACTAACTTTTTTTTTTTAATAATGGAGAAAAAACATGTGGGTCAGTTTTGTAAGAGTTGTTGAAATCCTACCAAGATGATCATAGGATTGCATGGTAAATTGCAGTATTCTGTCTCCCTGTTTCCTCAGAAAATGTCAGTGCTCCGTCCGATGATGCCGAAAGTAGACGGTGGCAGCAAAGGGCAGTTTGGAGCTGGATGTGGAGCACATGAAGGCTGGAATAAATGTGGCTGGGAGTCCCATGAAGGCTGGAATAAATATGGCTGGGAGTCCCATGAAGGCTGGAATAAATATGGCTGGGAGTCCCATGAAGGCTGCTATAAATATGGCTCGGAGTCCAAACGCCATGTTAAACATGATGCTGACCATGTTGATAACCTGATAGCTGTAACTGAAGGATGCTCTGAACATTCTGCGCATGCCATTGATTACATGGCTGTACCCGAGACCTTACTAGGCAGCTACTTTTCAAATGTTAGTACTTTTTTTTTCACCAACTGAAAGAGAATAGAACTTTAATACAGAATGACAGCACGTCATGTGTTAATTCAACTCACAGGGGCTGAGAAATTAGCACTTAAAGTACCATTACGCAAAACACAAACATGCATGCTTGTGTTTAGAAACAAATCCATATGGTTAAAAAAAAAACTGAAAGATGCATCTTTTGCAAAGTAAAAATTGTTCAGTTAAACATACATTTTCAAGATGTTGTTCCTCATGTGGACATGTATTGACTAGAATTTAGGTTGGGATTTAAAGGGGAAGCCTGGCACAGCACTGTTCATGCACATTCATTCATTCGTCTTCAGTAACTACTATATCCTGGTCTAGATCGCAGTGGATTCTGAGCCTGTTCAGGAAAAATGGCGTGTGAAGCAGAATACCCTATGAATGGGATGTGAGCCATGAATCAGGGGGACACCCACACCAATATAAACATGTAAAACATCACAGGGGACCCTGAAACTCTAATGGCACCATTAGCCACTGCACCACCATGCTGCCCTGTTTACACTCATTCTCACAACCATTCACTACCAAGTTTGTAAAAGATTGGCTACAGACTTGTGTTCTTTTTATAGATCATGTTTTGCTCTGCAAAACCGCATTAATAACATTTAATTTGGCTTTATATGGAATGATTTTGGTGGAATAGTAGTTTTCACGTCCACAGACCCTGCAATACAGTTTTACCTTTTGTAAAACTGTTTCAAAGTCATAAAGTAATAATTACTTGAGAGACTTGTAGTTTGCAGCCAGAATATTTTCTGCCAAGTCCAACCAACAGAAATGTTCTTTCTGTATCCTGCTATTTTATGAAAGCCAAAAAGTCCTTAGATAATGCTGTTTTATTTTGCCAACTCTCCAGCTGGACCAGGTTGATCTTATTTTGAGTGTAAATGTTATCTGCTGTGTGACTGACACATGGATGCGCAGTGTTGAGTTCTGATATCCTGTGTGTTGTTGCAGAAAGCACTGGATATGGTGAAGGAGGAAGCTAGTGCAAACCAGCTGCTGAAGTTTGATGATGAAACCTGCAACTCAGTCACAGGCTCCTTAGAGTACCTCTGTGACTATATAGACGATGAAAGCAATCTGGATTTCCTTGATGACCTCGGGCCTCAGTTCAAAAGGCTTGCTGAGATTTGCTGTGGCTCAGCCATCAAACTCGAGGCCAGCTCCACTTCCATGCCTCCCAAAACAGTCTCCTCCAGTTCACAAATGGGCATCAAAGTAGAAGAAGCTGTTGGTGGTGTCCACAATGAGGCGACCTCAGTCTTTGCATCCAGTTCCTCCTCCACCACCCAAATTGCCCAAACTACAAATTATAGAGAGTGTATTCTCACTGGAGACACTACATCGGCAGCCACTGTTGGCCAAACTCTGCTCGTCCAGCAGCCAACTGTCTACGTTTCCTCTACCCCAATGTATGTGGTGGAGCAACAACTTCGCCCCGCCTTTCTGACTTCTAGTCCAACACCAAGTGTTCAAGAATGCAATGTGGTGCTGGTGGAGAAAGAGCGTACCAACATGGTAAGTGCTACCCAGAACACCCTTCCTAATCTGGGCTTGCAGCAAGCACATACAAAAGTGCTGGTGGATCCAGGTATTGGAGGCACAGTGGTGCATGGGTTTTCTGGCCACCCTGAGCCTCAGGGCACTGTTTCTGGTACCCTTCGGGTTGTAGAAAGCATGGAGCCTGTACATGTGGTGCAGAGCTTCTCACACTCCAGCATCAACTAGAATCCAAGTATGAAGGCCCAAGATGAAAGTAGAGGGATCATGGATTTAGGAAACGCATCAGTTATCCCAAGCACCCTTTCAATGTTGCAGCAAGATGTGCCTCTGTTTCTTATGTCAAATGGTAGCACTCACAAAAAGGTGTGAGAAGAAAGGGTTTCAGTTGTCGAGAGAAGTTTCCGGTCAAGCTCCACGTCCTAATGCCACAACAAACACAATCGCTCATTCTACATGCTGCATTCTACAGCCCAGAGGAGCAATTTGAAAAGCAACCAGCAAAGGGAAAAGTGAAGACTTTTTGAAAATCCATTAATGTAATTTACAGGGATCACCATGAGGACTAATCGAGTGCACATTATGGAACCTTCTAATCAGTTAGTAAAATAAAATGGGTTTAGTATCTCTGACATTCAGCATTTGGACCGACTGGATGTTTGCATCACTGTTTTGTCATTTTGTTTTACATATATGCAATAGTTGTTTGAATCTAGAGGACATGATTGGATTGTTTGCAATTATATATGTATATTTGACAACATCTAGCAGTATATGATTAAGGAACTGCCCAATTCAACTGCTCATTCACTTCTTACTGGAAAAATTAACAATCACATAGTGAGATATGTAAATATAAAACAAGTTAATATCCATAACTGTCATTGCCACTTTAATCAGCCTGCAGGATCACAGATTTCTTGATTTTTGCAGTTTGGAGATGTTTGTCCCAGTGCAACAAGCTACCTTTGCCTGTAAAATAACCAGTAAAATGATCATATAAATGCATAATTTGTCAAAAAAAAAGTAGGTAATTTTCTCTGGAGAAGAGAGAGAAAGCATGAAAGCAGCAGATATTTAACTTTTTATGGTTTTGAAAGTACAAATGCAGAACTCTATCGGATTTTATACAACCCCAGTTCCAAAAAGGTTGGGACGCTTTGTAAACTGTAAATAAAAACAGAATGCAATAATGTGCAAATCATGGAAACCCTATATTTCATTGAAAAAGTAGAAAGACAACATATCAAATGTTGAACCTGGGAAATTTTATTGTTGTTGTTTTTTTGAAAAATACATGCTCATTTTGAATTTCATGTCAGCAACATGTTTCAGAAAAGTGGGGACAGGGACATGTTTACCACTGTGTTGCATCACCTCTACTTTGAACAACACTCTGTAAATGTTTGGGAACTCAGGAGGCCGATTGCTGTAGTTTTGAAAGAGAAATGTTGTCCCATTCTTGCCTGATAAACAATTTCAGTTGCTCAACAGTTCGCGGTCTCCTTTGTCATATTTTGCGCATCATAATACACCAAATGTTTTAAATGGGAGACAGATCTGGACTGCAGGCAGGCCAGTTTAACACCTGGACTCTTTTACTATGGAGCCAAGCAGTTTTAACATGTGCAGAAAGCAGTTTGGCATTGTCTTGCTGTAAGAAGGAAGGCCTTCCCTGAAAAAGATTTTGTCTGAATGGCAGCACATTGTTCTGAAACGTGTATATATCATTCAACATTAATGATGCCTTCCCAGATGTACAAGCTACCCATGTCATGTGCACTATTGCAACCTCATACCATCACAGATGCTGGCTTTTAAACTGTGTGCTGATAACAAGCCGGACGATCCCTCTCCTCTTTAGCCTGGAGGACGTGGTGTCCATTATTTCTAAAAAGAATTCCTACTTTTGATTCGTCAGACCTCAGGACAATTTTCCACTTCGCCTCAGTCCATTGTAAAAGAGCTCGGGCCAAGAGAAGGTGGCGGTGTTTCTGGATATCATTTATATTTGGTTTTAACTTGTATTTGTGGATGCAGTAATAAACTGTTTTCATAGACGATGGTTTTCTGAAGTGTTCCTGAGCCCATAGTGATTTCCATGTGTCTGCTTGTTCATGAATACATGTCTGCTTTTAATGCAGTGTCTCCTGAAGGCATGAAGATCATAGGCGTCCAATGTCAGTTTTTAGCCTTGTCTCTTGCGTACAGAGATTTCTCCAGATTCTCTGAATCTTTTAATTATATTATGTACCATGGATGATGTGATCCCCAAATTCTTTGCAATTTTATATTGAGGAACATTATTCTTAAATTGTTGCACTGTTTGCCCATGCAGTCTTTCACAAAGCGGTGAACCCCTCCCCATCTTTACTTCTGAGAGACTCTGCCTGTCTGGGATGCTCTTTTTATACCCAATCATGTTACTGACCTGTTACCAATTAACTTAATTAGCTGGGGGGTTTTTTTATATTACACAACTTTTCCAGTCTTTTGTTGCCCCGTCCCAACATTTTTGAAACAAGTTTGTTGGTACAAAATTCAAAATAAGCATATATTTTTCAAAAAACAGTTAAGTTTCTGTTTCAACATTTGGTATGTTGTCTTGTACTATTTTCAATGAAATATAGGGTTTCCTACATCTAAGCAAAGTTTATGCATGCTTTGTGCATTAGATCATGCAGATCTCTAAGTGTAAAGCACTTTATCTTTTATATTTACCAAGACCAATTAAGAACTTTGTTTAAAAGTGTCACCATGTTACTCTCAGATAAACATGAACTAAGTACAGTCTCTCTAATCTAATCTAATCTAATCTAATCTAATCTAATCTGCGATTTATTTGTAAGAATATTTGTACTTATTTTTTAAACACATTTTAAACAAAGGCAAACAGAACATAAGGGTTAAGTGTCACTTTACACTGAATTCAGTATGTGACTATTACACATAGTGTAATGATATGTCTCGTAACACAGTGTTAATTGGAGGGGGACAAGGCCTGTAGTTCATGCGACAGCTTTATCAGCTTTAATCCTAATAATGTCATAGGTCTAATTACATTGCTTGGCTCTGGTAAGAAGCAAATCTGTCTTGTGAGGTGATGCCAGTGGGACCACAGAGACACACATTCACCACTCACTCAGCAGGACAGAAGTAATAAAAGATGAAGCACAACTGGCCAATCTAAATCTATCGAGATAGACCTCTCCACGAGGTGATTGCGGAGTGCCTAATGATAGCTTAAAAACGAACATTACACCACAGTGTCTGGCAAAATAATGGGACATTAATATTTAGAATACATTTTCAACTATTCCCAGTTGGGTTATAGAACTCAAAGAGCTGTAATGCTGAGGCTCTTCAAACAGGCTGCTGTTATTATGGGAGACTCCAAAATTGGAAGAGAGGCTGGCTCCTTTAATAATCATCTGAAAGTAATTAACTGCGTATATCAATGGTGCGGCTGTCATATTTGTGTCCACCGGAGCATGAGTGGGTCTAATTCTGAGTTGGTCCCTGCAAAAAAGCCACGCTAGAAGAGGCAAAGCGTTGATTACACTCAGAGGCCTCCACACTCATCAGAGCCACTGCACTCAGATCAACTATTAAGATAAGTTGCCCAACTCAATTCAGCTTAATGCCTGATGAAAAACTGTGCTCCAAGCAGCCATGGATTTGCATTCTTGAAAAATTCATTAAATTACTTCTTTTATAGACTTTTGGTTTTAACATTATTTGATGGAATAGAACTATGTGATTTGCATACAGTTCTGTGTATGAAAAATTCCTGCTCGGCTGCCATGCAGGAGGAGAGAGTATTTGCATTTCAGAGAGAGCAGAAAATCGGGAATCGGGTAAAGGAAATAAAGTTGACTATTCTGAGCAAATATTTCAAGGCAGCTTTTTAATAAGAATTGTTCATTGCTTTATTTCAGAATTATGTTTTTCTTATTAAAATATGAACGTGTTATCGATGATAATAAAAGCAGAACGAACGACAACACTAAACAAGATCGCAGAGAATAAGTAGAAATGGTTCATTTTATGTCTTTGTCCAAGAAAGTACCTTTAGTTGTGAATAAAGGTGCATCTTGAAGCCCTGATTCAGTTAAATTAACACATTGAGAATGAGCAGAGGACGAGAACACTCTGTTCTCATTAGAAATGAGGGAGTCCAGAGCAGAGCCATATTTCACTGTCAGCACACTCCTATTCATAGCTTGGAGCTTAGAGCGAGGCTCAGGCAGGGTCCAGTACAGACCCACCATCGATGCTCACATGGTAGCTCAGGATAAAGGGCAGACCAGGAAGAAAACTTGAAATAATATTAATAGCATCAATTTCTGAATCAGCATGTAGGCATGATTAGGTGTGACGAAAACTTCTGAGGTACAAGATTGCAAAATGCAGAAGCCTTAAATATGTAGACTCATTACTACTGACGCTTTAATAGTATGAATAAATGGAGTTATCGGCTATCCAGTCCTTACTGATATCTGCCATTATAAACAACTTAATAAGTGAACGAAACCAGAAGTCAATTTTCTACTTTGTCTGAAAGAAAAATCCAAGTATGCTAAATATCTTCTATGACTAATCATGCATTTCATGACATACTTTCAAAAAGATTTTAACATATGTACAGCTAAAATATAGTTAGATTGAAACACTTAATTTAATAAGTTGCGAACTATAACAGCGAAGCACTCTGGAACTCTGACGAAGAAGCATGGGTTCCTGAATTCAACACATGCACCACAAAAGGCAATTTCCATAATAGCTCGCTACATAATGGATTATGTAGGTCAGTTTGAAAGGTGGTGTATTTTTCATAATCAGTTTTAGCTGGGTGGCTTATTCTTTTTTTTGTTCTGTCAAATACAAAAAAAGGACAGGAATCAAAAATAATAAGCTTAACCTTGGCCTGTAGTAGCTCGTGAACTTCTCACACAGTTATTACAAAGAAAAATGTACACAGCATTCGTTTGCTTCGAAAAGATGCAAATGTGTGCAATGAAGATGAGACGATCCTGCCAGTGTTACTCAACTAACATCTTCTAAGGCCAAGAATTTACATCTAAACATGTTCCTTCACAGCATCTGTCTGTGCATTTCTTGGGTTAAAGTAATAAAGTGTATCTACATTTTAAATTGTTGACAAGCATAAATCAACAATGCAATATGAAGTGTGATTCGTGAAGTGTCAGATCTTGTTCATATCATTTAAATCTACTACTACTCCGGTTTACATAACATTAAAGACAATAGACCATATGGAGGCTTTATTCCCCCCACAGCAAGGTTTATTGCACCAAATAAAAGTACAAGTATATGATTTTTATGACACCAGAGATTACCAAAGCTTTTTCATGGCACCCTGGTGGCTGAGAGCATAAATATGACAATCAGAACGAGGACTGTGTGGCTCCATAGCACACGTACAGACAAGGAATGCAGCAGTTGTTATGACCTGTGTGTCATTAAATATTTTGATGCAGGGTGTTCTGCTATATAGAGGATCTTCAGTATAGGTAAACCATCTGTGTCTAGGCATCTGCGCCAAATTAAATCAGAGCGTCTAATTAAATGTCACTGTTATTAACAGTCTGAAGAACATCAGTAGCTTTTGTATTTGCATTTTCCAAAAAAAAAAGAAGAAGGAGAACCTGATATTACAGTCATGATAAAGGGCAAAGTGGAAAAGGACTGTTCTCTTTTATACATGACAAATAATTTCCAAAACATCTTTTATAACAGTATTTATTAAGTATTTATAAGCCTACAGTAAACTTCATAAGCAGAAGGTCAAAGGTTGGCATGCTTCAAAACAGTAGCACCAGTGAAAATAACAAACCTCAGAGACTTTCAGTTTCATACAGTATGTCATGGGCTGCCATCACACCTTTTACTACACGCTCCTAATTATTATTTAACAATTATTTACCAAAAGTAAAGTGAATATCAGTGAATAATAACCAAGACAAAGTCTAGGTTATTATTTACCGATATTCACTGATCCTGAGGCGGATAATTGTTTTAGTATAAATACACAGGTGATTATTCATCTCATTATCTCTAGCCGCTTTATCCTGTTCTACAGGGTCGCAGGCAAGCTGGAGCCTATCCCAGCTGA
>JAODVO010000001.1:54282057-54293613 GCA_025400055.1 Notarius lentiginosus
GTTCATCTTCTGCTCACTTAACTATTCACAGTAACAGACATTTTCAGTAAGGGTGCCCAAACTTTTGCATGCCACTGGACATGTGAAGACTGTGTTGTTATATCTGGTCATGAACAGTCACGTTCTAGTTGCCAGTTTCAACTTAATGAACAGCAGAGAGATTCACAAGTGTTACTACCTCACCCACAACGGAGTCAGCGGGGCGAGGTATTGTAATCAGTGTGGTTTGTTTGCTTGTGTGTCTGTTACAGTCTAGCATCTAAACGGTTGCACCAATTGACTTCAAATTTTCAGGGTAGGTTGGCAATGGCCCGTAGATTACCTGATTCAATTTTGGGGGCAATCAGGTCAAGGTCAAGGTCACTGGAAAGGTCAACCTTTCGGTCAAAATAACATGTTTTCCATTATAACTCAAAAACGGTTGCCGATAGACAGATGTTTACTATTATGAGCATATAGGAATGCACATATGACCTTTCATTTGGCACCATGATCTTTGACCTTGAGTGACCTTGAAAGGTCACACTCAAGGTCACAGATTTTCAGAGGGTTGGAACTTGAAAACAGTTGATGGTAGACAGATATTTACCGCTATCAAGTTATAGGAAGTGCCATATGGGCTTTCATTTGGCACCATGATATTTGACCTTGAGTGACCTTGAAAGGTCAAACTCAAGGTCATGGGTTTTCATTGGACGATAACCTGACAGCTGATGATTGAGAAATATTACCATTATCAACATCTAGGTATAAAATAAGTGCTGCCGGGCAAGGTTTATTTTGCCTGGCAACACTTGTTGAATATATGCTGGGTAGTTATTTAGTTTTATATTAAACAGTTATTCCACAAAATCGAGTTGTACATGAGCTGATAGCCGACGAGGCGCATAGCTCCGAGTTGGCTATAAGCCATGTCTGAAGAGATTGAGTGGAATGACTGCTTTATTCTATCCACATTCACTGGATTTTGAGAAACAGAGCATTTTTATTTTTTGCAAATTTGATCAATAAAATTTTTTATTTATTAGGTCAACTGGTTACTCTAAATTGCCCATAGGTGTGAATGTGAGTGTAAGTGGTTGTTCATCTCTGTGATGATGGATTGGTGACCTACCCAGCGTGTGCCCCGCCTATCGCTCAAAGTCATTTGGGATTGGCTCTAGCTTCCCTCATGACCCTGACAGATAAGTGGTATAGAAAATAGATGGATGGATTTTAATACTTTACATTCGATGACTAGTTACTTTTTATTCCTGGAAAATAGAGCAAACTAAATTTTGAGGAAAAAATACTGTGAGAGTGGGAATAAACACACACACACACAAGTTGACATCAACTATGGTTTTGAGTGATGTAGTGCCAGATTCAGACCTTGAGATCCCCCAGATAAACAATGAATCCAGATAATGGCAGTGTATTACACCCGTATTGGATGTACTGTATGACTAAGGGTATGGCACTGTCACAAATAAGGCACCGCTTTGGTTTGTGCATGCTTCATAGCTGCTTCTAAAATAGGATAGTGTACCAGATAAAAAGCTGAACAGCCACTAAACAATTTTCTGCTTGATTGAGTATTTTTGCCCGACGAACAGATGGAAAGAAGAAAAAAAAAACACGGACACAAGAACCATTTGGCGAGATGTGAGAATAAATTATCCATCTGAGTGCAACTGTAGATAAAATGAATGACTGTATACGTGTATATTTGATAGTATAACAGAACGGAGCACTTCACAATAGTAGAATCACAGCTCACCCGTTGTTTGTTTAAGATTATTGCATCATGCATAATTGAGAGGGAGACAGAAAGATAGAGCAACACACACACATACAGAGAGAGAGAGAGAGAGAGAGAGAGAGAGACGGTCACTGGTATAAACAAAATACTGTAAAGTATTATACAGTATAATGTACTTCATAACTGCAGTAACTGTAGACCGTTTCCCTTGTCAGCACTGCTCTGCAGTGTGTGTGTGTGTGTGTGTGTGTGTGTGTGTGTGTGTGCCAAGAGAAGAGAGTCAATGGCTTAAAGATGATGGACAGCTGGCTAACAGCTTCCATTACACCTCCTAACACTCTGATAAGGGTGATATACACTCAGGCACCTCAGTGTGTGTGTGTGTGTGTGTGTGTATACGATCTGTTTAAGTATGTAAGGACAACTGGAGGGTAGGAATGTCTGGTTTTCAGTTCAGACATAGAGCTTAGCTTACAAACCCAAACCTGACAAGTCAATTGTTTTCTTCTTCTTCTTCTTCTTCCTCTTCTTCTTCTTCTTCTTCTTATTATTATTATTATAAAGAAAATTACAGCGCATTTGGTGCACTGGAAGCCTTCGGAAACACCTGATCACATTCCGTGTCAGGCTTGCTCACAGTTCTGTTGTTCCTCAACCCACTTCCACGAATCACCCCAGCTAGGTACTCAAGACCTTACGTAAGATTCTTGTGGTCCTGAGCAGGCACGCTTTCTGTAGGAGGTCCAGCAAGGGAAGCATTTCCAAAGTCCTAAATCCTCTCATTAGTCCAGCCGGTACTGTACCCAAGGCTCCAATGACTACAGGGATTACCTTAATTTCACGGCATTTCCACAGGCGTGTGATTTCGACCTTCAGATCTCCATAGTTCTCTGTTTTCTCTGTTTCCTTGTTGTTAACTCTAGTATCAAACGGGCAAGCTACATCTATAATCAAACATGATCTTAAGTGCATGGCGAGTACAGTGATGTCTGGTCTGCTGTGTTCAATTCACTGGTCCGTCTGTATCTTAAAGTCCCAAAGTAGTTTTACCATGTCAGACTCTAACACAGGTTGTGGGTTGTGATTGTACTATTTAGGAAATTTTAAAATTTAGTTATTATTATTATTATTATTATTATTATTATTATTATTATAACATTTTTTTAGGACACTATTTCTCCCTTTCAACCAATCATCACCAAATTTCACATGAAGAATACCTGTGGGCTGAATTAAGTTGCTATGACTTTTGGTGGTGATCCGGATCACTGATCCGGAATGATCCATGAAAAATGGGATTTTTTTCAATCATAACTCTGTCAATTTTCATGATTTTTTTCAATCAGTGTTTTGTTTTTTTCAGGGCAGCAGGGCTCAACTTTTCCTCACTAAACATCATCCTCTATCTCTTACCATTCCAGATCTATAGGGTATGGTGACCAGACATCCTGGTTTGTAACAGCTAATGCAAATTACTGCGACTTTAGTCACAATCTTTATCTAGTTTGTTACTTATTTCTGCTCTGGCTGCCACTGATTAGCCTTTATGTCTGTCTTAATCACATAAAATACCATGGAAGCGGGTTGTCCTGATTGAGTTTATCACAGCAGGCTCTAGTTACAGCTCTCTAGTTACTCGATATCACACCGAGCTGTGTGTGTTGTGGAAGCACTGTGGGCAGCTCTGTGTTTGCTATGCTGTCACAGAGCCGGACAAACACTGAGCTCATTTCACTAAATACAATATGACATTGAATCTAAAAATTCTCTTCATACCTTCTCTCATTCTCGCAAATTTTCACACACCAGCACACACACACACACACACACACACACACACACACACACACACACACACACACACACACACACACACAGACAGAGAGAGGGAGAGAGAAAACAATATCACCTTCAGGCAGTAACAAAAAGACGTGCCGTAGCTAAAGGTCAGACATTTTTGTTCACTGCAGGTTTGTTGTAAAATAGAACAGTAAAATAATTTTGAATATAATAATCAACTAGAAGCGAGCTATCGATCATGCAGGACGTCAGTATTTTTAACCACGTCGAACTCATTTCCATCAGAATAACAACGTTCCACTAACGTTCCCATCAGCCTGAGCTTATGATACAAGTGACGTCGACTGTAGGACATTCTCGAGACCTGGCTTCCTCATCAGGGATCGAAACCTGCGTCCAGACTTCGGACAAATTCCGCAATTCAAATAAAACTGAATTAATCGCTCGGTTAGCTTTCTCTTCGTCTCTGCCGCTTCTGAGCGCTTTTCTGGCCCCAAGTGAGATATGGTCGCTAAACAGAATCCTGTCTTTCCAAGTTACTGAAGAGTTTTAACAGAATGTGAGATCATCTCAGGTGTTTAGGAAAGGTCGATGCTGGGTCATCTACCAGATAAATCGTCTCGTTCTGCCTCGTTCGTTTCGGACGAGAGCGTATGTGGATGGCATAACAAACAGATAAAAAAAAATTAGATTAGATTAAACGGAGTTTTATTGTCATTGAGCGGAGAACAAATCCAGAGTCAACAGAACGCCTTCAGAGGACCGTGCAAAGGGAGCTCGTTGGGCGGGGGCAAAAACGGGCATCACGCCATCCTGAAGCTAATTCCGCACTTCCTCAGCGTGTCGTTAGGTGTTGCTCCATACCATAACCAGAAGGGCACTCGGTAGGGTTCATACCTCCACCAAGGCACATACTGTACCATCAACATCGAGATCAAATCCCTTCAACCTAGGGGGTTCATACGAAAGTTGTCCACCAAATTGCACCCAGATCCGTTCGCTACTTTTTGAGTTATGCTGGGACCAGACACACAAAACAAGAGGCGAGAACCTCCTCCTCCTCCAAAGTTGTCAGAACGTCATTAAATTCAGGAAGGACCTAAACGGTGAACGATTTAACTCGTGTTGCAAAACAGTCTAAGGTGTTCCGCTCTCTTCCTGAAGGCACAATGTGCATTTTGAACAAATTTCAGGTGCTACCTTTCCCTCAGTCAGGGGCAGGATGAGCATTTTAATTAGCTCAAGTTGTTAGCATTGCCTCCATTAAAGGCAGGATGAGCAATTTCAGTATTAGAGGCAGAATATGCATTTTGAGCATTTTAAGATGTGACCACTGCCCGTTAGAGGTAGGATGAGCAATTTCAGTATCAGAGGCAGGATGTGCATTCTGAGTATTTTAAGATGCTACCATTGCCTCCGTTAGAGGCAGGTTGTGCCTTTTGAGTATTTTAAGATGTTAACCATTCCATTTGTTAGAGGCAAGATGAGCAATTTGAATATTAGAGGCAGGATGTGCATTTTGAGCATTTTAAGATGTAACCATTGCCTCCGTTATAGGCAGGATGTGCAATTGGAGTATTAGAGGCAGAATGTTCATTTTGAGATGCAACCATTGCCTCTGTTAGAGTCAAGATGAGCATTTATGAGTATTAGAGGCAGAATGTGCATTTTGTATACTTTAGGATGTAACCATCGCCTCTGTTAGAGTCACGATGAGCATTATGAGTATTAGAGGCAGGATGCGCATTTTGAGTGCTTTAAAATGTTACCAGTGCCTCTGTTAGAAGCAGGATTCGCAATTTGAGTACAAGAGGCAGAATGTTCATTTTGAGCATTTTAAGATGGAACCATCGCCTCTTTTAGGGTCAGAATAAGCATTATGAATATTTTAAGATGTTACCTCTGTCTCCTTTAGAGGCAGAATGTGCATTTTGAGTATTTTAAGATGTCACCATTGCCTCCAGTAGAGGCAGAATGTGCAATTTCATTATCAGAGGCAGGATTGTGCATTTTGAGTATTTTAAGATGTTACCTCGGTTAGCGCCAGAATGAGCATTATGAGTATTAGAGGCAGCATGTGCGTTTTGAGCGTTTTAAGATGGAACCACTGCCTCTTTTAGAGTCAGGATGAGCATTATGAATATTTTACGATGTTACCTCTTTTTCCTTTAGAGGCAGGATGTGCATTTTAAGTATTTTAGGATGTCACTATTGCCTCCGGTCGAGGCAGAATGAGCAATTTCAGTATTAGAGGCAGAATATGCATTTTGAGTATTTTTAGACGTCATCATTTCCTCTGTTAGAGACAATATGTGCATTTTGATTCTTTTAAGATGTAACTATTGCCTCCGTTAGAGGCAGGATGAGCATTATGAGTATTTTAAGATGTCGCCTGTGCCTCTATTAAAGGCAGGGTGTGCATTTTGAACCATTTAAAGCGTTACCTTTCCCCCGATCAGGGGCAGGATGTGCATTTTGCCTGCATGGCTGGCTTTAATCGATGACACCATCAGGCACGTGCCGCACAGGATGACGTGCCGGCGGCTCCAGCGGTTCACGGGTAGTTGCAGTTTGCCTTTGCGTACGTTGTACGTCCCAGAGAGCTGCACGCGCTCCGAGCTCGCCACGTTGTACGGCTTCCCTGCAGGACACACGGACGAGAAATGGTGATTAAACAGATAGCAGAAAACACAACGTTTGAACAAATCTAATTCTGATGCACGGAGCCACATCAGGAGTTCCATCAAATATAAATACTGCTCGAGCGTTTCTACTGCTATCCTGCGTCTCACACCAACATGGACACAGTGCTGGTTAGGTTCACATCCTCACTTCGAACACCGGATTCTGGACTTCACGTTTATCCCTCGGCCAGTCCAAGGCCTCGTCTACTGGACTCTTTATCCCAGGCTCAGTGGACGGTCGTGTTTTGGATTACACAATCGAGTGCCAAAGCGTGAAGAGCAGTTCAACAGGGCCGACGTGTCCTGGTGTGTTTATTCCACCCGGGAATGTGAGAGCAAGGTTAACGAGACTGCTAACGAGCGTTACTGACCAACTGCTATTAGCACAGAGGGAATTTCAGCTAATGGAAAAGAATAACGAACAAATGTACTGCGTCAAATATTTTAGCTCTGGACGCAGGCCAAGTCGTTCGTCAATAAAGGTCGTATCTCACTGGGCTGCGACTAGTTGGAGACGCAACAATTGCGATAAAATACGCGAATTAGTCAGAATTTTCACTTGGAATCACAACGAATTGATATTCACGTATTTTACCGCAATTGCTGCGTCTCCAACTAGTCGCAGGCTGTCGCAGCCCGGCTTTCCCTCGGCAGCCGGGGAAGTACAGGAAGCCTCACGGAAACCGACTTGAGAAGGGTTCGCGACGGCTTTGCGACACCAGCGATGCGTTTGCGAGAAATTTTGTCGCACGAATTTTTTGAACGAAAAAATTTCAGCGACGAAGGAGCGACACTTTGCGACTCGTGCGAGGAAATCGAGAAGCCCCGCAAATGTTTCAAGACCCTTTTGAAACTCTCTCGCGAATGACGCTCGCAATTTGTCGCAGCCCACTGAGATGCTAGCTTTAGCTAGCTGATTATGATTTAAAACATAATAATAATATAATATTGAAAATGTCATTCTTGAAATGTCTTTAAAGCGAGACTTTAGATGAAATTAGCCTTAAAAAAAAAAAAAAAAAACGCTCAAAGCCACACCCACAAAACCCGCCCCACAATGCCTGAATGTGAGTGCAGGAGGCTGGACTTCCTGGATTTACAGATGAACAGACATAATTTTGATTGGTTGGATAGGTCACATTTGTTCTCTGAATTCCAGAACCCCTCCCCCGCCAATAAATTAAATAAAATAACCCCAAACGTCCATCTTCAAAAGGTTGCTAATTAGCTAGGATGTAGCCTTAGCACTTTGCGTGTTATTTTCTTAGAACCGGACCTCGTTGGATATCGTTTGATGAACACAAGACATGTCTACGATTGAGCTTTATGCTATACAATCAGGTTTTATCAGGAGTACCAAGTGATGCTTATTTAAACTCGGGTAAATATAGCGACGGACACGCCCCTCCCCCGTCCATCTGCAGGGTTTTTGGAGTACAACACTGATGTCATTCTATCTAGTTCTTCTCTAAACAGGAATGAACCGTTAAAAAAAAAAAAAAAAAAAGGAACAGTCGGAAAGCGGAACAATGAGCGTCGGGTCCTGTCGTGTCCGAGGCGGCGTCCCTCCACCCGAGCGGAATGGAGCGAAGAACAGGAGTCCAGAGCCAGAATAAAACCTCAAACCGCAGCGGAGATCCTGCTCGGACGTCCTGTTTACACGAGCACGGGAAATGGCAGGGGGTCCCATACGCACACGTTCTGACCGTTCAAGATGAACAAGACCTGCATTTTTGAGGAACATGACGCGAACTGCGACACCAAACCTCAGGTTCAAACTAGCTTCCTGGGGGCGGGGCTAATCGAGAATGCCTGAACGTCCAGGCTGTTATGAGAAAATTTAAATCGCGTCTGTCGCAACGGTTCATTCACGGCAGCTGGTACGTTTCGGTGAGATGACGTTTATGGGAGGAGTCTCCGGTGTCTCCAGTGGGAGGAGCTTACGCTTTGAGGTTTCTCCGGAACAGGACACGTTATAGCCGCTAGAAGACGTGGTACAATTCGTCCGAAACCGCAATTTGCAAGAGGAATAAAACACGGAGGCGTTCATAAACTCCGCCCTCGTCATGTTTAATCCTGATATAAATCTGCGTGCGTTTTTACTGTGCATGAAGCAGGAGTCGGGGGCGTAGTGTGTCGGAGTTTGGGTGTAGGGCGGGTCATGTCCGTCACATAAGATGGCTTCCTTCCTCTCTGCCGGCACAGGAAAACGCTGCAGTTTCCCCGTCTGGCTCCCACCCAACACGCCAAGCGCAAACACGCTTATGTTTACAACAAATCGTCATATCTGAAACATCTCCACTGACAGAGCGAGCTTCAGCAGCGTCCAACGATGGGTTTAAAATTTAAAAAAAATTCTCCTCAGTCAAGTCCTGGGATTCTCAGACAGGAAGTAGCAACTGTTAGAGTGCGAGTGTTTTTCTGATGCAATAAGAATTAAAAAAATAATCAGCATGAGAATTAGAATGAATGGAACGCCATGGCGGAGGAAAGAAAAAGACGAGAGTGGTGTTGATCTGATAGCGTAGCAGAACAAGCTCGGACACGTTTCAGCGATTCGGTCGAAAAATACTTTTCCAAAACATCTGACATCATTACGGTATTCGGTTGTTTCCTCCATAAAGGGTGCCAATAATTTTAGACACCGCATAATATGCGATTTTTTATTTTTTTAAATAATGTGAGCACTGCGCAGATACAGGAACACACACACACACACACACGGAGGTGCAAGAGAAGGTCTGTTACAGTGCTGTGTGTCGTTCGTTGTTCTCCCTCACGCAGAGAGAATAAGGACGCGTCCCCAAACTGCAGCTCATTAGTGATTCCCTGAGCGACTCGGAGAGAGAGAGAGAGAGAGAGAGAGGGAGAGAGAGAGAGAGAGAGATGTCATCCTCGCTGTAAACTGGGCTACACACACACAGAGTGTACACTAGAGTCCTGACCCACATACTGTAGCCACTCTACATCTAAACTCCTCTCTCTCTCGTCCGCCTCTCCGTCTATGTATCCGTTACTCGTGCTGTCTCTCTCAAATTGTCTCTGCCTGTTTTTCTTTCTTTTGTCCTCTATCTGTCTTTCCCTTCATCTCCGTGCATCTCTTACTCACGCCGTGTTTCTCTCAAACCGTCTGCCCGTTTCTTTCTTTCGCTCTCTGTATCTGTCTTTTCCTACAGGTCTGTCTCTGCTGTCCTCTCTCTGTGTCTCACGCCGTCTTCCCTACTTTATTTTGTGCACGCTCTCTCTCTCTCATATATCCATCTGTCTACATCAGCTCTCTGTCTTTTTCAGAATGTCTACATTTCTCTCTCTCACCTTCTCCGCTGTCTAGCCCTTCTGTCCGTCTCTGTCTCTCTCCATCTCCATGTATCCGTCACTCATGCCGTCTCTCTCAAATTGTCTCAGCCTGTCTCTTCCTTTTGTTCTCTCTGTCTCTTCCTATGGGTCTGTCTCACTCTGTCTTTACTACTTTTTTCGCATGCTCTCTTTCTCTCATAGATCTGTCTATACCTCCATCTGTCTTTTTCTGAATGTCTCAGTTTCTCTCTCCCATTTTGTCTCTGCCTGCTTCTTTCTTTCACTCTCTCCCTCCATTATCTGTTCATCTGTCTTTTCCTATGGGTCTGTCTCTGCTGTCCTCTCTGTGTCTCACTCTGTCTTGCCTACTTCATTTTGTGTGCTTTCTTTCTCTCTCATATATATCCATCTGTCTACATCTCCATGTCTCTGTCTTTTTCGGAACATCTCCATTTCTCTCTCTCTCCTTCTCTGCTGTCTAGCCCTTCTGTCTGTCTCTCTCCATCTCCATGTATCCGTCACTCATGCAGTCTCTCTCAAATTGTCTCTTCCTGTTTCTTTTGTTCTCCCTGTCCCTCTCTTATCTGTCTCTTCCTATGGGTCTGTCTCTGCTGTCCTCTCTCTCACTCTGTCTTTACTACTTCTTTTCGCACGCTCTCGCTCTCTCCCTCTCAGAGATCGGTCTATTTCTCCGTCGTCCATGCATCTCTTACTCATGCTGCCTCTCGCTCAAATTGTCTCGGTCCGTTTCTTTCTTTCGCTTTCTGTATCCGTCTGTCCCTCCCTCCATTATCTGTTCATCTCTCTCTTCCTAGGGGTCGGTCTCTGCTGTCCTCCCTACTTTATTATGTGCTCTCTCTCTCTCATATATCCATCTGTCTATATCTCCACCTCTGTCTTTTTTGGAAGGTCTCCATTTCTCCCTCTCCGCTGTCTTGCCCTTCTGTCTCTCTCCATGTGTCCATCACCCGTGCTGTCTCTCTCAAATTGTCTCGGCCCGTTTCTTTCTTTTGTTCTCTGTCCCTCCCTATGGGTCTGTCCTCTCTCTATCGGTTCATGTCTTTCCTACTTCGTTCTGTGCGCTCTCTCTCCCTCTCTGTTGTCCCCCCAGTTCGGTGTCTTTTTTTTTCCTGAATGTCTCCGTCTCTGTGCGATATCTCCCCGCCTCTCAGACAGCATGCTGTAGATGTTTTTGGGAGATACTGTGGCGTAAATGTGGCATTAGACATCAGAAGACACACACGCACGCACTGAGATAAGGCTGTAAGGACGGTGTGTGTGTGCATCAGACAGTAGCAGCGGAGTCCGATACACACTTTACCCTGACGGTGGATTTTATCATCCCAGGTTATTTACAGCAGCTGAGATTACAGAACACACTGAGGTGTGTGTAGCGTATCGTCTGGACTATAACGAGACACTCACTTCCACACTTTCCGTGTCCATGGAAATACACGTTATGGTGTTACTTTAGCTGTGCGTGCGCGTTCTCTACACAGTAGTGAGGGTAATTCCAACACACACACACACACACACCTTACTGCATACAAAACACACTCTCACATCAACATCTCACATCCCAGGTTACAACAGTGGAAACGTGCTATAATAAGATCCGACCCATCAGGTAACAGCACGAACATTCCATTACAGACGCAGGACCGAGCCCAAATATGGTTATGTGGGCGTGTCTAAGTCTGGAGAAAGAGCTTCAGCTGGCTCCGAGTGAAAAGCGTGTGAACATCGCTGCGTCCGAGTCGATATGGAAGCCGGAAGGTATTTCTATTCGTATCTGCACAAGTATCTTTACGGCTAGTTAGCATCAGACAGTTGAATGTTAATGCTAGCTGGCTAATGTAAGCTAATTTGACAAGATCCATGTGAAATTTCCTCTTTTCAAAGACACGCCCACCTGTCCACCACAAGGACACGTTCATATTTCTTGCTCAAAGACACGCCCACCTGTCAACCACAAGGACATGTTCATATTTCTTGCTCAAAGACACGCCCACCTGTCCAGCTCAAACAAATCTT
>JAODVO010000001.1:56204034-56219167 GCA_025400055.1 Notarius lentiginosus
GGACTTGACTTGAACTTGAACACTGGGGACTCAAGACTGGACTCGGACTCAAGGTTTAGTGACTCAACTACAACACTGCTAGGAACCACCAAATCATCGTCGTCTGCTCTAGTTCTCTTTAGGGGACTCTTTGTCATATGTCCTTCAAGGTACGTTGGAGAAAGGCCATTCAGAGACTTGAATATCATGACCAGGACTTTGGACTGGATCCACTGACGTATAGGCAACCAATGGAGATGTTTCATGACAGGTGTTGTGTGTTCATAGTTGCCACATTGTGAAATTAAACTTGCAGACATCATCTCTACCCTGGTGAGGTGCTTTAATGGACACTCTGGTAGGCCATAAAGGATAACATTGCAGTAATCGAGCTTGGACATTACCATTGTGTGAACCATTGCCTTGGCTGCTGCTTCATCAATCCATTGTCTGATCATAAACATATTCTTCAGCATAAAAAGTGGTTTCAGCAACACTGCAAACATGACCTTTAAGAGTCATGTTATTGTCAAGATCTACACCAAGAATATGAACGGATTTGGAAACCGTAATTGCCTCATTACTGATCCTTACTGGTGACAAGTCAGTAGGAGTGTGATGAGGACCATCTAATGGAATGATCTCAGTTTTATTACCATTTAATTTCAACATGTTTGTCGCCATCCATTGTCTAATCTCAACAAGTAAATGTTTCATCTTGGTCTCAACCATAGAAGCATTCACTCTCGAGAATGCGATGTACAGTTGACAATCGGCATAAATATAGAAGTGGACAGCATGTTTACGAGCTATGTCACCTGGTCATTCAGAACATTCAGGTTGTCTGCTGACTTCATTTTATTGCCCCATAACATTGCTGATCTGTCTGTGAAGGTTCTCAGTCATCCAAGTCATAAACCGTAGGTGCAAAAGAAGGCAACTGGACTTGCTTGAAATTCTTGCAGACATTTCACCTCTCATCCGAAAGGTTTCTTCAGTTCTGTCTGACTAGTGGGGAGTTCCAGGTGTTTATGCTCTAGTGGACCAAAAGCAACCCTAAGGAGAGTCGTTGAGGTCACATGGGTCGTTGACCCTTACCTGGAATGACCACCGCTGAACAGAGGAGGTGGTCTGAGACACCACTTAGTCCTTGGCACACTTCCCAGACACTTGAATACACATCCACACCAAGACTCAGCTGACTTCAATGACTCACATGATGGCAGAGAGAACTCCACAGATCATCCTAACGACCCTCTAGGCTGCTAACACCATTCACACCTGTCATCCGGTGACCCTAACACCTACAGGATGACTGAGAGGATCAATGACCCATGTGACCTCAACGACTCTCCTTAGGGTTGCTTTTGGTCCACTGGAGGATAAATACCTGGAACTCCCCACTAGTCAGACAGAACTGAAGAAGCCTTTCGAATGAGAGGTGAAACGTCTTCAAGAATTTCAAGCAAGTCCAGTTGCTTGCTTTCGCACCTATGGTTAACGTTGCTGATCCTCGACCTGACCAACTGATGCAACCCCAGATCATAACACTGACACACCCATCACTCAGGAATAGGGTCAATCTGGACTTATTAGACCACATGACATTCATCCATTGCTTCAGAGTCCAATATTTATATTCCATAGCAAACTGAAGCCTTTTTGTCCAGTTATCCTCAATAATAAGTGGCCGCACAGCTATTTAGTCCCGATCCTGTGAGTTCTCATCACATTGTCCATGTGGAAATGATTTTCCTTTCATTATTAAACATAGCCTTGAGTTCTACTGTCCATTTTTTTTAACAATTCAACTTCACAGAATGTTTAAATTATCTCCGATCATGGTCAGCCAAGATTTTTTTTTTTCCGACCACATTTCTTCCGCAATGTTGATGGTTCACCATTATCATTCCAGATTTTAATAATGCATTGAACAGTTCTCAACCCAGTTCCAGCAATTTCAACAATCTCCTCCTTAGTTGTTTTTTTTTGCTCGATCCAGGCCAATAATTTGATCTTTCTGAAAAACAGTAACATCTTTTCCATGAGCACGGGATATGTTGCTTAAAGGCCGATTTATATTTCTGTGTCAAATCTGCGCTGGAGGTACGGCATTGAAGATCACGTAGGGCGAAGCATTGATACTTGCATGTAAGGTGTGTGTCTCTCCTCTAGGAAGGATTATCCCGTGAAACAAACCGGAATTTACTTCTTTTACACACAGAAGAAGAGCAGAATACAGATCTGTATTTCACTGTAGGAATAATAAACAGAAAAATAACACGGACAAAATGTCGTTTTGAAGCAAATTTACTGGAGGAAAAGAAACATCATGTGATTTAATTCAAAACCAAGTGAATTCTCACTGAAAGCATGACTGAAGTGTTTTAACTCATCTGTATTCAGCAGTATGAACGGCTCCAAGTCCTACTGCAATCTCAGGTATGAGGCACAAAAGTAACACCAGAGTGTTTAAATCTTTAGGATTAAATGCAGGATTAAACTGAACTACAGCCACGATAGCGGTTCATGTTTTATACATTCATATTCACACAATATGGTGATAAGAGATTTCTTATATTCACAGAAAAGAAAGAGCAATCAGAAATGCAGTGCTACCGTAGAGCATGAAATATCCAAATCCCTTCCTATCTTTCTTTGAAGAACATCGGTTTTAAACATTTCAATAATTTTCTCATGCATTTGTTGACAAACTGGAGATCCTCGGCCCATCTTTGCTCCTCAAAGACTCGGCCTTTCCTGGATACTGATTTTGTACCAAATCATGATTACAGTCACCTGTTGACATCACCTGTTTCACATCACATCATTAGTTAATTGTTTTAGCTTATTAATAGCCCTAAATTGCCCCCATCCCAACTAATTTTTGGAATGTGTTGCAGGACTGAAATGCAGGAATGGATGTATATTAACAAATGAAATGAAGTTGACCAACAAAACATGAAATAACTTGGGTTCATGCTGTCTGTAACGAAATACAAATCAAAGTAAATTTAGGAAGCACTGCTTTCTTTTTTTTATTTGCATTTTCCATACTGTCCCAATTTTTCCTGACTTGGGGTTGTTTCTCATATTACCATTATGACATCCTGTATGCATCATCGTGTTTGCATTACCCTGATTTTAATGTACCTGTTTGGTAGTGTATTGATGGTACTAGGCATGCTTATGGGAAAGTATCCTATGATTGCTAACATACAGTAATAGAAAATTTAAGACCCTTAAGTGTTTATCGGTTGCCCCTTTGGGGTTAGCCCTAAAAGTTCTATGCAGAAACATACACCAGTGTGTTTCCTTATCAGGAAGGGTTTCAAGTAGAAATATCCAGTGAAATATCCATCCTTAAAGAGCTTGCAAGAGTGTGCCAAGTACCTGGACAGTTCCAGGGTTCCTGGATTAATCCCAATTTCATGTTAGTGTTTGGGTGGCATGGTGGTGTAGTGGTTAGCGCTGTCGCCTCACAGCAAGAAGGTCCTGGGTTCGAGCCCAGCGCCCGACAGGGGCCTTTCTGTGTGGAGTTTGCATGTTCTCCCCGTGTCTATGTGGGTTTCCTCCAGGTGCTCCGATTTCCCCCACAGTCCAAAGACATGCAGGTTAGGCTAATTGATGGCTCTAAATTGACTGTAAAATGGCCATGTGAGTGTGTGTGCAGGGTTCCCTGTGATGAATTAGTGTCCTTTCCAGGGTGTATTCCCATCTCACACCCAGTGTTCCCAAGATAGACTGCGGCTCTGACCAAGATAAAGTGCTTACTGAAGATGAAGGAATGAACAAAAGAAAAATAATCAACAATTTATACTACAGTCTTTCCCAGTTAACATTTCTTGAAGGGTTCATTGGATAATAAAGGGTTCTTAGTTTCCAAAAAGTGTTGTCCTTGAAAACCCCTTGCTGTAATTCTATATTGAACCTTTAAAAGTTCCTTTAAAACAGTGTGCCACAGACATGCTCAATAAATTCGTAATTTTCACTTTTTTATACTAGAATCACTTTCATTCCTATGGTTTAGTATTCAACTGATTTCAGATTTGTGAGCAACATGACTGCCCAAAGCCAGTCAGGTCCAGAGAAATTATCAGCTGCATAGATGATTGGTTGCATGGATTTGCAAGAAACCTGTAACGCACATTAAGGATACAATTCTGAGGGTGTATGCAAATGAGGGTGGCATTACAATACATTACAGGCATTTAGCAGACACTCTTATTCAGAGCAATGTACAACATACCCAGAGCAGCTAGGGGTTAGGTGCCTTGCTCAAGGGTACTTCAGCCACTCCTGCTGGTCCAGGGAATCAAACCAGTGACCTTATAGTCCCAAAGCTGCTTCTCTAACCATTAGGCCATGGTTTGGAGTTAATTTCAAAAACCTGTTTCTTAGGAACTGTAAATCAGATTGAGCTGAAATTTGGTGGATACACCATTGTGATAATGTGCAATCAGATTTCCAATTATGAATGGATTATTTGAAACACATGGTCACCAGCAGCCAATCAGATTTCAGCAAGCATTTCAGGGTCATGGCACTGAGGTACCATGATGAAACCTGAACAATATGTTAATCTACAAACTTTTTCATGTTCTGTGCCACTTGAGATACTATTTGAAAAGGATGCTTGGACCCCTTAGATCATCCCATACATCGCTGAGATATGCAGTATTACTCTCTATCACCTCAAGTTCCATAAAATTGCAAAGCTCAAAGGTTATATTTACGTACATTTTCATGAACTTGGGTAGGATTCATTTTAATGTTGTTCCAAGATTCAGTCTTGATCTGGTTTGGTTTATCCATCCATCCATTATCTGTAGCTGTGCAGGGTTGCAGGCAAGCTGGTGGTTTGGTTTATTTATGGTTTTATTTGGTCACATTCCAGGCACATTCTCTGAGCCAGGGATCAGCAGAAACATACAATGATGCTGCAGACTTATTAAGCGCTCGGAGAACAGAGGAGTCATACAACTTTGGTGTGAGTGGTGGCATTGCATACGTGGAAGTAGGACTGTCTAGAAGTCAAGAAGAGATCCTGCTGAAAAACATATCACAGTACAACAATAAGGTATAGTACAATGTGCTTCATATTTTAGTTTTGTTAAAAAAGGGAGCCGCACTTTCAGTATGCTCTTCTCATGCTCACAATTGTTCGTGATTTAGTAAGTAAGACTGCACAATGTATCATTTGTTAGGAATCATTATACATACCATAGCTCTTTTGAATTCTGGACTCTGATTGGTCAGAAGGTGTTGAACACCAGCTCTGACAGTTGTGCAGATTCATATTAAATCAGTATATACAGTAGTAACAGTCTATAGAAGGACTTGTATGGCAGATGCTCCACATGAATGGCATTTCAAAACAATTGTTTTCTATAAGGAGACGTATTTAACATTTATGGAAGGAGTACCCAGTGTCAGGGTTTTCCTGACACGGGAAAGTCTTCAGGACAGAAGGGTTCATGCTTTATAGTTTGTGCTCTGCATTTTATTTCAAGAGGTCATGAGAAAAAAAAAAACAGATGCTAGTGAACTGTTTTATAACAGGAAATAATGTTTTCGTCACCATTCCAAAGGACTATATGTAACTATAAATGAAAAAAGCATAACATTTATGACATATAAATCATAACTATTGTCAAACCAGGGTGGTGTACTGTAAGAGGAACAAAATACTTGTTAAAGACAAATGATCACCTTTGTTTGTGGAAACATAATGATGTTCTTGATTTTTTTCCTATAAAAGCATGACAAAGAGTGTTGCATTAAGTGTTGTATTGTTTTTTGCATATTTAAAAGGATCTCAATATGCTTGAAGCAGCTGAATGATCAATTTTATGTTCTTTCATATAATGCAGGCTAAACTCTGACTCGAACCAACAGTGCTACTTTTTAATGGTTTGGATGTACAGTATATCAGAGGGGAACCGTCAGGGCCTTCTTGTTCTTCAGAGAAGCCCAAACACATTAGTATTTCAAATGCTATATTTCATTTCTTTCATAATTTCATTATAATTGTTCTCTTCTAATTCTAATTTGGCCTCATTTTCTATCAAATGTGCTTCAGAAATGAAAGGGTTACTTTCCTGAAAACATTAAAATCGAATTATCCAGTGAGATTGCTTTGTTTGTTATGTTTAGGCTGAGAAGAGTTTAGAGCTGCTCACTCATTGGTTAAGACTCCATTGCTGGGACAGAAGGCCATGGCAGTGTATGTTTATGTAGGAAGTGACAGATGAGTTAATTAGCCAATCAGATTTTGATTTATAGAGGGGGGCAAAATTTATCACCCCCAGCCTTCTTGAAGGCCAACATGAGCTTAACCACGAATCAATGCTGTCAATGCAGCAGTGAAGTCACCTTCCAGCTGGTGTAGCGTGCATCAGTAGTGTTAGTGAATGCTAATAAAGCAGTCAAGCCAGTGCTATCTATCGAGAGCAAGTAGCAGAGGCCAATGACCAAGAAACTGAGATTTCTGTCTCCAGACTCTTCTTCCATGCTGGATGCTCACTACAGTATTTTTCACGCAGACTTAAGTATTAATTTCCCTGTGTAATTTACTGAGTTACTTTTAAAATCAACATCGACAGCTACATACAACGGAATTCTCTCAAAATCTTCGGTATTTAACAAAGCAAACCTGGTGGCCATGTTTTTTTTTTTTTTTTACAAATTGTCACAGTTGGTCGCTAGCATGGAAGTTTTATGTCTCTGACGTGTGACGTCATGTTGTCTTGACAACTGTGCAATATCATAAACCATATTCAATGCTCATTCTCCATTGGGTAGAGAGATGTAATATACGTAGGACAAGCGATATGCTAACAATATTGCATGCTGTCAAGCCGAATGAATGAAACCCGCTAGAAGGGAATAGAACACAGGTTTTTATTCCATGGAAAAAGTGTCCTGTATGGATAAGAATTCCTGATATTTAACTTCAACTTTGGTGAATCATTGTTAAACAAGTGTTGCCAGGCAAAACAAGCCTTGCCTGGCAGCGCTTATTTTATACCTATATGTTGATGATGGTAATATTTCTCAATCACCAGCTGTCAGGTTATAGTCTTATGAAAATCCATGACCTTGAGTTTGACATTTCAAAGTGATTCAAGGTCAGAGGTCATGGCAGCAACTGAAAGCCCATATGGGACTTCTTATAAGTTGATAATGATAAATATCTGTCTACCATCAACCGTTTTCAAGTTACAGCCCTCTGAAAATCTGTGACCTTCAGTTAAACCTTTCAAGGTCACTCAAGATCAAAGATCATGGTGCCAAATGAAAGGCCATATGGGAGTTTCTATATACTCATAATAGTGAACATCTGTCTATCAGCAACTGTTTTTGAGTTATAATGGAAAATTTTATTTTGACCAAAAGGTTGACCTTTCAGGTGACCTTGACCCGATTAGCCCCAAAATCTAATCTGGTAATCTACAGATTATTGACCACCTACCCTGAAAATTTGAAGTCAATCAGTACAACCATCTAGACGCGAGATTGTTAACAGTCAGACACACACATAAACAAACGAACCACACGGATTACAATACCTCGCCCCGCTTACTCCATCATGGGCAAGGTAGTAATGTTCACTCTCTCTCTCTCTCTCTCTCTCTTTGTGTGTGTGTGTAGAAAGTAGAATTTGTTCGGCTGCTTTCGACAGTGGAAACGGCGCACTTTAAGCTGAGGAGTCGAGGTCTGGTGCTGGACGAGGACATGCTGCAGTCACTCATGGAGCTGCCTGAGCAATACGACTTTGGTGCTTACTCACGCTTCATCAATGAATACGGCACTCATTATGTAACACAAGGCATCTTGGGAGGCGTTCTGGATTATATCTTGGTGATCAACAAAGAGGTCAGGGAAAGACGGGGTAAGGACCGGATCACAGTGGCACTGTTAATAAAGGACGTTCAGACACTGAAAACATTATAGGCATGTAGCAGACGCTCTTATTCAGAGTGACGTATAACATACCCAGAGCAGCTTGGGGGTTCGGTGCCTTGCTCAAGGGCACTTCAGCCATTTCTGTTGGTCTAGTGAATTGAACCAGTGACAGTTCGGTCCCAAAGCTGCTTCTCTAACCATTAGGTCATGGCTTCCCTGAGCCAAAAGCAAGCAAAAAAAAGAAAGTTACATACATTTGCAAAACATAAGTTAACAGTATAAATAACTGGATGATTCCATGATAGTGGTGCTGTTTAGTTCTTGTAACGCTTTTCTATTCTCAGTTTTCAACATTGAATATAACAAAACTAACCATTTAGCAACTTAGCATCCCATTTTACAGGGATATTTTACTCTTAAAGGAATAACAGAGTTCTAAGTAACAGCAAAGGGTTCAGAAATACACAAAATTTAATGAGTTCTAAGACACTCAAAAAGACTGAGTGATGTATTACAAGAAAAAGGTATTTTAAAGGTGACCTACCCTTCTCACCCTGTTTATACAGCCCTGTTTAAAAAACAGCCGATTTGAGGAATGGCCTGTTCCTTAAAACGATAATGAACCTCTGCTGACTCCACCCCCTCTTCCACCAGCCAATCAGGTAGCACGTTCCTCCTGAATATTCATTCTTGAAGGCAGTTCTCAAGATGTGAGTGGAAACCCTCACTCAGATGAGGGGGCGGAGTTATTCTAATGAGCTCCACTTGTGACATAGAAAGAGGAGCCGAACCTGAACGGTTTGTTGAAGGACATGTTTTCTGAAATAAGCAGGAAAAAGAAATAAACTTTTTTTTATTTCAGAGTTTTATTTCAGAGTTTGTGGGTTGGTAGGCTCCAGATACCCCAATGTTTGTGCAAAAGTGAGTTTTATATAACTATAATATGTCCTCTTTAACAAAGTGGTAGTTAAGGGGTGAGCATACTGATGCAACCAGGTTATTATGAGTTTTTTTCTTCTTTTTTCTCTCTGAAATGTTTGTTTTCAGTTGAATTTTGTTGGTTGCTATTTCACATTTGAGGTTGAAAATGATCTGATAAACAAGACTACAGTCATGGACTCACACAGCAAAGTGAAAATATCTGGAGTATGGGCAAATGTAGCTAATATTTCTTCTTACAGGATGATTATAAAACAAATAATTAATAGTTATTCCACAAAATCAAGTTGTACATGAGCTGATAGCTGAGTTGGCTATAAGCCATGTACGACGAGATTGAGTGGAATAACTCTTTTATTCTATCCACATTTACTGGATTTTGAGAAACAGAAAATTTTTATTTCGATAAATAAAAACTTTATACAAAACATCCTACAAAATAATTTCCACTTGTAATGTAAACAAACCAGCGAAATGACAGTATCAGTTTGTGAAAAATGTGAAAATAATAATTCTTGGAAAATAAAAAAGATACTTTTATTCCATTGTATTTTTTGTTGGTTTTGTTTTTGAGTAGAGTTTTGATTTCATCCTCAGTTGGTTCAGCAACACGCTCCGCCATTTCTCTACTCACGGTATATGCGCTGATATCCTAGTAGTAGAGTAGCCAATCAGAGCGCACGATTTCTCATATCCACTGAATGTGGACAGAATAAAAGATGTTATTCTTGTTTTTAGATGCTTTTACTCATTTCAAGCGTTAAATGTTCTTCTCATGGCAGATCATTTTGCTTCTTTCGAAACATTCAAAATAAATGTTTCAAATCTGAAAACATGATCTGCCAGCAAATCAAGAGTGTTTTGAGCCGGAAATGAGTCTGAAAATAGGTTTAATAATCATATACTCTGTGTGTTTTATTGTATATTATTGTTATAAATTCTGATTATATTCAAGACATTTTTATTTGCTGTGAATATTTTTGCAGCCCCTATTTTTTTTTCAGTGCACCCATGTGACTATCACACATAAATGTTAAAAACATTAATTAATCAGAAAGGCAGTGCACTAATAACTAGAAATATTGTGACTTTTAATCTTTCTGTTAATCATCAGATTGTATTTGGAGTCTTATTATTATTATTATTATTATTATTATTATTATTATTATTATTTTGGATTGAATGGGATTCTGCTTTCGATAAAATCATTCAACTACTGCATAAATATAATGGAATTCATATTGAATCTTCAATATCCTCAACAATCATCAGGGACTTTCTCCGATTCAGAAAGGAAAAACCTAAACGTGTTTGTTTTTCACTCAGAGCTGACGACTCAAGATGTACGCACCTGTTTTAGCATTTCTCTGGGCATTACGAGCACCTTCACTGAGGAATTTAGTGCCAAGCTCACAGCAAAACACGAGTCCTGTAAGAAAACAGGAGAACTCGAGAGAGGTGTGGCCTACAGCTGTATATACTGTACTTATCTTTTATTACTTAAAAGATTAAAAAACCTTAACAATGGTGAATTGTTTTGCAGAAAATGAAAAAAAAGATGATCTGATCATGGATGTAATTGGCTTTGTGAAAGGAGGCGTCACAGGCCCCACCGCCACTCAGTTAGCCATCCGCAACGCAGAGAGTTACAGAGCTTGGGGCAAATCGCTCAAATACAACCCAGACCTCATTAAGTTTGAGGTACATTTCTTTACTTTTTGATTTCTGCATAAGCTCTGTGTGGACAGTAGTGTTGAAGTCGAGACCACCTAAATCGAGAACAAGTCATGGCTAAGACTTTGCAGGGTTGAGATCAAGTCAAGACCAAGTCCAAGACAGGATGAAACCGAGTCAAGACCAGAACTAGACCAGAGTGTGTGAAGGGAGGTGGGGCAAGAATGACAGCCATTAACAGAAAGAAAAATTTCAAATTAGCAATGAGTCACATTATTGGTCACATTTGAAGCAGAAAATTTGACATCCAATCACAGTAAACAAATAACTCAGACAATGCACAGGCAGTTTAGTGAAATCCCCCTCTCCAGCTGTGGTATTGACCAGTCTTGAAATAAAATCCAGAGTCCTCTATGTCCGAGACCGAGACAAGTCCGAGTAAAAATGCGCTCAATTCAAAGACGAGACCAAGACCTTTTTTGTTTTTTTTTAATATTTATTTTGCAAATAAAAAAGACAAAAGTAATGACAACAATACGAGACTACATGCTGGGAGAGGAAGGAAACCTATTAAGCTTATACTAGATCCTCCTACATCTAACATACCATAGGTCTAAAAGTAACACTAATCAAACTAATAATGATTTATAAGTAAACTAATAACTAAGGCACAAAATTTGTAAAAAGATAGTTTAATGTACAATATAAGTACAGGTGAATTGCAGGAAAAAATGTGTTGAGGCTTTCAGAGATAATGATCATTTTAAAAAGATTAGACTGGTCAAAATTTACGAGGGTAAGATAAAAGGTAATTTTTGAGGGCATGTTTTAACCCACATAGAGAAGTAGGAATTCTGATGGAGAGGGTAAGATTATTCTAGACTTTGAGGTATTTGGGTGGCACGGTAGTGTAGTGGTTATCACTGTCACCTCACAGCAAGAAGGTTCTGGGTTTGACCCCAGCAGCCAGCAGGGGCCTTTCTGTGTGGAGTTTGCATGGTTTCCCCCAAGTGCTCTAGTTTCCCCCACAGTCCAAAGACATGTGGTTAGGTTAACATGGGGCAGCCTTGGGCCTAACCCTCAACTGCTCCCTGTGCACTGTAGCATAGCTGCTCACTGCTGTGGGTACTCATTGCTTACATGTGTTCACTGCTTCAGATGGGTTAAATGCAGAGGACGAATTTCACATGCAGTTGGGGGTTAGGTGCCTTCCTCAAGGGCACTTCAGCCATTAATACCAGTCCAGGGAATCAAACCAACAACCTTTTGGTCCCAAAGCTGCTTCTCTAACCATTAGGTCATGACTTCCCCATGTTGAAGTTGACTCCTTTGGTGAGAATGGTCATTGTTTACCTGTGTGTTAAAGTTTAGAATATTTTCAAATATCTGAGGATTGTTTCTAAGGAATTGAAATGTGAAGAGAGCAACTTGTAATCTATTAATATCCAGAATATGTAAAACTTTTAGCTGCAGAAATAAAGGTGACGAGTGAATGTACGTAGAACCTGGAACCAGTGGCTATCCATACAAACTTTTTTTTTTGAAGAGAAAAGATACTGATATAATGAAGTGTAACAAGCACAGCCCCAGGCAATGTTGCAGTAAATGAGGTACAGATAGACTACACTGGTGTAAATAGTGATGAGAGTTTTCTGAGTGAGGAGGTACCTAACTTTTCCCATAATCCCAATAGTTTTTGCTATTTTCTTGACTAGCATGGCGATATAGGCTTTCCAGGTCAGACAAACATCGATGATTACACTTAGGAATCAGGAAATCTGCTGATGGATAGCTTGTTTACTTCAAACTTTTTTTTCTAATTCCTGATTGACAAAGAGTATCAAAGTCCTACTGTAAAAAAAAAAAGAAAAAAAAGATATTAGTGTCATCAGCAAAAAGAATGAAAAAGAGAATTGTGGAGGCTTCCATAAGATCATTCATAAAAATTAAAAATAAGACCTTCAGAATGTGGTCTTGAGATTGGTCTCGAGTACTAAACACAAGTGGACATTATACTGAACCTCACTTTAATTCAACGGTTTGCAAAAAAAAACAAGGTTACAAAATTTTCCACTTTCTCCAATTTCAGTCAACTGAATGTGTTAATAGTGAATATCCTTGGTTGGTTTGTTTGATTGTTTGTTTGTTTATGGGGCAGCACAGTGGTGTAGTGGTTAGCACTGTTGCCTCACAGCAAGAAGGTTCTGGGTTCAAGCCCAGTGGCCATTGGAGGCCTTTCTGTGTGGAGTTTGTATGTTCTCCCCATGTCTGCGTGGGTTTCCTTTGGGTGGTCCGGTTTCCCCCACAGTCCAAAGACATGCAGGTTAAGTTAATTGGTGGCTCCAAATTGACCATAGATGTGAGTGTGAATGGTTGTTTGTCTCTATGTCTCAGCCCTGTAATGACCTGACGACTTGTCCAGGGTGTATCCTGCCTCTCGCCTATAGTCAGCTGGGATAGGCTCCAGCTTGCCCATGACCCTGCACAGGATAAGCAGTTACGGATGATGGATGAATTTTATTTATTTTTGCAAAACTGTTTCATTAAAGCTAAAAGTGACATAGCTTCAAAATCTTTTGAAGCTGGTAAAAAAATAAATGAAGATCTGGGCATCTAGAAAAGATTTTACGTACATGAGTGACTTTGCTGCCTTTAATTCATCCTTGGAAGTCAGACTGTATGTGTTAGTGTTGTAGTACTCGAAACCGGTCTCAAAACCACTTTTTGAAGGTCTCGGTCTCGTTTAGAAATCGATCACATTTTTACTCGGTCTTGTCTCCGTCTCAGACATAGACGACTCGGGATTTTATTTCCAGACCGGTCAAGACCACAACTGTGGGGATTTCACTAAATTGCCTGGTCTGGTCCTGGTCTTGACTCGATCTCACCCTGCCTTGGTTTTGGTTTTGACTTGATCTCAACCCCTCAAAGTCTTGGTCTTGTCTGGGACTTGATACACTCTGGTCTTGGTCATGACTTGCTCTCTATTTAGGTGGTCTTGACTTCAACACTAGTATGAATTCAGAGGTAATAATTATGACGTGGTGGTTTTTTCAAGTGTTTTTTTTTTTCTTTTGTTTTTCGGATTTCTTTTCGGACAGCAGTTCCTGGGTTCTTCTGGCTAGCTTTGTAGGTCCATTCCTCACCCTCAGTGAACCAATTGTGTACAAGCTACAACTGTGCTGACATTTTGTTATCAACATGTCTCCAATTCAAAGTTGGGGCTCATGCTTGGAAAAGTACGAGTTCCCAAGTTGTAATTGGTGCCATTCAGTCATATTTATGAGATTTCTGACAAGACATTTCATGACTTGCTACCAACATTAGCCTTGTAGCCTCAGTTAGAAACAAGACATATACCAACTGATGTGTTTGGAATTGACTGTCTGCTTTTCTTTCATATTAATGACCCACAATCTACAATGTTCCAGAGTTTGCCTATCTACGAGCTGGTGCGTTTCAGCACAGCGGCGGCTCAGGCTCGCACCAGGCTGCCGTTCCTGAAACAGGCATGGGCGGAATATATACAGGAGTTCAACCCATGCCGCTGTGCCCCCTGCAGGAACAACGGTGTGCCCGTGCTGACGCATATGTCCTGCAGCTGCCTCTGCAAGTCAGGATACTATGGCCTCGCCTGTGAGAAGACTGAACGCAAACGTGAGGTTTTTTTTAATTGAACAATGCTTATTCATCAATTATTCATCCATAATCTGTAATAATTTATTTTAATTATTGTAAAACAGATAATTACTGAAATGTATCAATTAGTCATTAATTATAAATTATGTAATATATTTCATTAATTATTAATTAATAAAACACATATAATTAATTGAATGTAAAAAATGAAAAAAGTTTTTAAAGATTATTTTATTGAAATAATTTGATTATTTTTATTTAATGGATTAATTATTCAATTAGTTAATTTAAAATAAGATCAAATAAAAAAAGTTAGATAGGTTAAATCATTCCATAGGTCTGCTTAATTGTGCAGATAATGATTTCTATTTTTGCTTGCATTTTTTAGAATAGTGCGATTTCTTTTGTGTAATAATAATAATAATAATAATGCAGGAAACATAATCCAGGCAATTAACTCTCGAGCTGTGTCCCTGATAAGATATGGGGCAGGCATAGTAGAGTGGACAAAAGAGGATACGAGAGAAATGGACTGCAAAACCAGGAAATGACTCACCATGCGTAAACCATGAAGTATGCATCCCCAGTTAGATGTTGATCGACTGTATTGGAAAACAGCTGAAGGAGGATGAGGTTTGCAGAGCAGTGAAGAAGTTGTTGAGAAAGCAAGTTTAGGATTTTGCTTAAAAGAAGCAGAGAAATCTATGCCAAAGGAAATAGTGCAAGAAGGACTATTCACAGATTCTACAGACCTGGTAAAGAAAAGGTTGGAGTTGGCAGACTAACACAAATCACAGTTTGGAGAGAAGAAACTACAGTCATGTGAAAAAGAAAGTACACCCTCTTCCAGTTACATGGTTTTACTAATCAAGACATAACAAAAAAAAAAAAATCATCTGATCCTTACCAGGTCCTACAATTATGCAAATCTAACCTCAGGTGTAAAGCAACACACAACAGATTCCACCATGTCATTATTTATTTAACAAAAATT
>JAODVO010000001.1:56246986-56257661 GCA_025400055.1 Notarius lentiginosus
ATTTTGTGTTGGGGTGTTTGTTCATACTGTGGTATATGTGTTCTGATAAAGTGTCTGATTTGCAGGAACCTGAAAAAGTGTGAGGCTGGTAGGTCAAATAACTGTTGGAGGTGTTGAAAGGAAACTAGACACCCTTGAGAGTACAGGTCCTGAATACAGAAAATATTATTGGTCCTCCACTTGGAAAAGACTGGATCCATTAAGGCAGGGGAGAATGCATGATTATGACAGATTGGACTGTCTAAGTAGACTTTGGGCAAATCTAGAAAATGTTGGATTTGTTTCCAAATTTTAAGGGAATGAATAATAACAGGGCTTTTAATGTAAGAAGGTATTTTGACTTTAGGAGGGTTATTAAGCAGGGCAGGGAGGGAGGTAGGCCCACAAGAAAGTACTTCCATCTGAAGCCATGAGGGGGCATCATCTTGATTGTAAAGGGCCATTGGAAGGGCACTGCGCCAATGCAGTAAAACATTCAAGTTAGCAGCCCAGTAGTAAAATTTAAAATGGGGCAAGCTGAAGCCTCCTTCTGGCCTCGGTTTCTCTATGTGTTTTTTAGAGATTCTAGGTAACTTATTGTTCCAAATGAAGGAGGATATGATTGAGTCAAGTTTTTTAAAGAAGTAGAGGGGAATAAATACAGGAAGATTTTGAAAAATGTAAAGAAATCGAGGAAGGACAACCATTTTTATGGCATTGATGCGACCCACCATAGAGATGGGCAATGTGTTCCAAAATTGAATATTCTGTTTGAATTGTTGCAGTTTGGATTCCCAGTTACTAGAGAGGAGCTTTCGCTGATCACGTGTAACTATAATGCCAAGGGATTTGAATTTGTCTGTTGCAATTTTAAAAGCCGTTGTACTAAGGAAGTTAAGGTCTACTTTGTCAGATATGGGCATTAGTTCACTCTTGTTCCAGTTGATCTTGTATCCTGAGAAGCTACCAAATGTGTCAATGAGCTGTAGTAGAGGAGGAATAGAGGATTTAGGACGAGAGATGAATAAAGTAATGTCATCCGCAAACAGTGATATCTTATTCTTCACCCCCAAAATATCAATTGGGGCTATCTCCTGGTTAGCTCTTATTTGGCTGGCTAGTGCCTCTAGCGCTAGGTTAAAAAGGTAGGGTGAGCAAGAGCAGCCTTGACGTACACCCCTATGGAGAGGAAATGATTCTGAAATGTCACCATTTGTGATTATTGAAGCCTGAGGATGAGCATAGATAATTTCAATCCATCTAATAAATTCAGGACCAAAATCAAAGTATTTCAAGGTGGTGAACATGTACTCCCTTTCCAAAAAATCAAACGCCCTTTCAGCGTCTAACGCTATGACCACAGACTCCTCCTTCTGTTTACTATAAATTATATTGAATAAACGGCGCAGGTTGAAGTATATCTGCCTACCTGGTACAAAGCCAGTCTGATCAGGATGTATAAGGCTAGCTATGTGTTGACGGAGTCGATTAGCTAATACCTTACTTAGAATTTTTGTTTCCATTTGAAGGAGAGATATTGGACGATATGACGCCATGTCCACAGGGTCCCTGTCTTTTTTAGGAATGAGTGTAATGTTCGCCTTGTACAGTGAAGGTGGGAGTTCTGCTGTCTCTTTTGAGTGGGCAAACATTCGCAGTAACAAGGGAGCTAAGTCAGATAAGTATTTTTTATAGATTTCAATGGTAAACCCATCAGGACCTGGGGCTTTGTTGTTTGGGAATTGAGATATGGCAGACTTGATTTCCTCCAAGGTGATGGGGGCTTCTATTGATTCACAGGCCTCTTTATTAAGTTTAGGAAGCTGGCTCTTCTCTAGGAATTCATTCATTTTCTGCAAGTCAGGGGACTTAACTTTAGACTGGTATAGTTCTTCATAGAATGAAGCAAATGCTTTGTTTATTTTTTGCGGATCTGTTATTAGCTTGCCCTGTTTATCATTTATTTTATGTATTGCACGGGTAGCCTGAGAGTGTCGCAATTGCCTTGCTAGAAGCCTGTGGGGCTTGTCGCCAAGCTCAAAGTATTTTTGTTGTGTCCTCGCAAGTAGTGTACGAACTCTTTGAGAGAGAATGGTGTTATATTCATATTTTAAGCTTGTAATTTTCTCAAGAGTACTGTCGTTGGGGGTTGTCTTATAGAGGTCTTCCTGAATAGAAAGATCCCTTATTAAATCTTCCAACCTCTTTGCTTCAGCTCTTCTTTGCCTAGATACATAAGCTATAATGTGGCCCCTGATTACTGCCTTAAGTGCCTCCCACAAGGTTGTGTCATTTACATCACCTGTGTCATTTTCAGAAATAAAGAAAGAGATCTGTTTTTGAAGAAAGTCAGTAAACTGTTCATCATTCAATAAAGTAGCGTCAAAACGCCATTGATTACAAGCTGGTCTTACAGAGCCTATTTTTAGTACCATGGACATAGGCGCATGGTCTGAAATCACTATGGGGTGATAGGTCGCTGAATCAGCAGCTGATAGTAGCTTGGAGTCTACTAAAAAATAATCAATGCGGGAATATGCTTTATGTACTGAAGAGAAAAAGGAGTAGTCTCTTACAGTTGGGTGGTTGAGACGCCACACGTCAACTAAGTTAAGGTTTTCGATCAAAGTATTGAGGCGGATGCATGAATTAGATTTTTGAAGGGACTTAGAGAACTGTTTGTCTAACAAGGGATCAAGTACGCAATTAAAGTCGCCTCCAATTATAACACTTGTGCTGAAAAAATCAGGAATCATATTAAAAACCTTTTGGAAAAAATCAGGGTTGTCAAAATTAGGTGCATAGAGGTTTACTAATGTAATAGGTACCGAGTTTAAAGTACCCGCCACAATTACAAATCTACCATTGGGATCATTTATTACTGAGGACTTAATAAAGGGGATATTTTTCCTAATTAAAATTGCTACCCCCCTTGCTTTGGTAGAGAAGTTTGCTTCATATAGTTGATCTACCCAGCCTACTTTAAGTTTCCCCTTGGAAGTATGCTTGATGTGTGTTTCCTGGAGAAATATTATATCTGCACACAGGGACTTCAGGTGAGAAAATACCTTTGCTCGTTTTATAACATGACCAAGGCCCTTGACATTCCAACTAACAAAGTTGTAACCCCCTCTGTGCACCTGAGCTGCATTTTTATCATATGTCACTCTATAGACCTATGTTTATAAAGCAAAGTAAACACTGTCAATAGGAATATTAAAAGGTGCTGGCAAAGAAAGAAAGAGAGAAAGGAAAACATAAAATACCTAAAATACAGGCAAAACCCCTTACCCCAGTTGTCCCTAGTCTGCAGACTGCCCAAATGGCAGCTGCCACCACTAAAAGGCATTTCTAAGACTCTCCTGTCTCGCACTCACAGCCCACCTGACTGATAAGTGCCCCACAACGTAGTATTGGGTAAATAGTTATAATTAACAGGTAACAAACAGCAAACAACTAGACTATTAGAACATCATTGCCATCAACAATATTTAGGAGACCTGCCTCGTAAATATGAGTGTCTCATTGTAGCCCCGTTAAAATAAAAGATAAAAAAAGGGGGGGCTCAGAGGAGGAAGGGGCTAGCAGTAGTAATTATACAAGTTAAACCAGGGTGCAATGGCAATTTAGTGCAGATTAACATAACATTGGCAAAGCACATTAAGTGCTTAAACGTTTGAAAAACACAATCTCTCAGTAACTAGATCAAAATAACTAATTTAAGAGCGCCTGGCATGAAGAGCCAAGTAAATTTAAAATACGAGCTCAATGTTAGCCAGTTTTAAGTTCCATAATAGTCCACAAGACACATAGCCTAGAATATGTGTGCAAAAGGATATTTATGTTGTATCCTCCGTGTTGTTTTGATTCGGGTCAACCGGGTGTGACCGACGATGTTTAGACACAAGGTCCTCCGCTTCCTTGACCGAGTAAAGACGTGTTCTGCCGGCATCTACAGCGAGAGTGACAAACAGCCTGGCTGGATATTGGAGAGAGGGTTTAAGTTTAAGGCTGTACAGTTCCTTCATTACGTCTCGGTATTCAGACCGCATTTCCAGTACGTCGGGGCTGTAGTCTTCGAAGATCTGAATTGGGGTGCCTCGGTACTGAAGTTTGCCTCGAAGATTGCGGGATTCGCGTATCACCAGGTCGCGAGTCTGGTACTTGTGAAAACAGATAACAACTGAACGAGGTTTATCCCCGGTGCCACGTTTGAGTGCGCGATGAGCGCGGTCCAGTTCAGGTGTTGAAGTGAGAACTCCTTCCCCCAATACCTCCACCAGAAGTTCTGCAAAGAAGTCAGTTGGGCGAGAGCCCTCAATCGACTCGGGCAGCCCAAAAATACGAATGTTATTCCTTCTGCTTCGTCCTTCCAAGTCTAGAACTTTTGCTTGTAGCTTAGCTATCTCCTCAGACCTAGCCGAAAGACTAGCCTCAAGAGCCCTAATTTGGTCGCTGGTTTCGGAGGCGTTGGACTCGAGAGAAATCACCCGCTTGTCGTGATCATCAACTTTCGCTCGAATTGTGTCCAGTTTAGATTCCAGTGTTGAAATCGCTGCTTTGAAGTCAGTTGAGAGGGCCGCTCGAAGTTCTTCATGCATTGCTGCTATGGCTTCCATGCTCACTTGGCTAACGGCCGTGCAGGAGGTTTTTAATAAGGGTAAGGCTTATGGCCTACCACCACATCGCCTTTAAGATTGCGCCATTGATCTCTTTCCAGGCATGTCACCTCCACGCAGCCACATCAAGACATTAGACACTGGATGCTTATTAATTTCCTTCTGCTTAACTCTGACAAGACTGAAGTACTTCTACTAGGACCACATGCAGCTAGAAGTAAGTTTTCTGATTACACAGTAACTCTGGATGGCCTTTGTTTCTTCACATGCAGCAATAAAAGACCTTGGTGCGATCATTGACTCCAGTCTTTCATTTGAAACTCATGTACATAATATTATGATAGCCTTTTTAAATCTCAGAAATATTGCTAAGATAAATGTCTGTACACAGTGAAGAAAAACTAGTTCATGCCTTTGTTACCTCTACGTTGGATTAGTGTAATGCCTTACTTTCTGGATGTTCTAGTAGGTGCATAAACAAGGTCCAGTTAGTTCAAAATGCAGCAGCAAGAGTCCTTACCAGAACCTGAAAATATGACCACATCACCCATATCTTGTACTGGCTCCCAATTAAGTTTCACACTGATTATAAAATACATACTAGCTATTTTTGACCTGTAAAGCACTGAATGGTCTCATGCCACAGCACCTGAGCGAACTTCTGGTCTCTTATGCCCTGCCACGCCTACTTGGATCAAAAGGTACAAAATCTACACTACAATCACATATTGATTGCTTCATTTCAAATTCATTGTGGTGGTGTACAGAGGCAAAAATACTCAACATGTCACCGTCCAAATACTTATGGACCAGACTGTATATTTTATATAGCTATAGACTTTAAATTCTCAGTCTTTGTTTCATGTTTTGATTGTGAACTTGGATTGATTGAAGAAGAAGCACCAGTGGCACAGTGGTGTAGTGGTTAGCACTGTCGCCTCACAGCAAGAAGGTTCTGGATTTGAGCCCAGTGGCCGATGGGGGGCCTCCCTGTGTCTGCGTGGGTTCTCTCCAGGTGCTCTGGTCTCCCCCACAGTCCAAAGACATGCAGATTAGGCTAATTGGTAGCTCTAAATTGAGTGTGAATGGTTGTTTGTCTTTATATGTTAGCCCTGCGATGACCTGGCGACTTGTCCAGGGTGTACCCCGCCTCTCGCCCATAGTCAGTTGGGATAGGATCCAGCTTGCCTGTGATCCTGCACAGGATATGCAGCTATGAATAATGGATGGATGGGATTACTCTAACATCATCTCATGATATGACACCTCAATGCCAACAGAGGTCCCCTGTATGTTTTGCTTATGGTGGTCCATCGTGTTCGATGATGACATTTGGTACTTATGTCAGTGTCAGGGTTGGTGAGACCTCTGATGGCTCCAAAGTCCAAATTCAGATGCGCATCTTTTGCCACACATGGGGCAGGGTATGCCATCACCAGGGCCTAAAGGTGTTCTTTGTAATCTGGCATGTCTTGCACTTCATCTCAGAGTTCTGGCAATGGCCCGTTCCTCTTCAAAGTGCAAGACACCTTGATGTATGATAGAGCGCCATAGAAAGGTCTGTTGCAAGATGTTCAAGTTGGTCTGGTCATATATTACATGTGTTTAGATTTCTTTTGAGGTTGTCCTTTACCTCTTCTTCTGTCCTCCAATGGAACGATGTCTGTCCCCCAGTTCTCCGTACAGCATACACTTTGGGAGTTGGTTTTCTGGCATGCGTATGATGTGGCCCACCCAGCAGAATTGTTTGGTGATCAGCATGGCTTCAATGCTGGTTGTCTGGGTTCTTTCCAGGATGGTGGTGTGGGGGATTTTGCCTTTCCATGTGATGCCTAAGATAGTTTGTAGGGATCGAATGTGGAAAGCTTCCAGTCTCCTTTTCTGATGCCTGTAGGTGGTCCAAGTCTCTGAGCCATATAGTGAGACACACTTCCTGTTTCACAGTCATTTCCTGTTCCTATGCCTGCTGTATCCTGTTTTTTCTTCCTTGCCTAATGGTTAGAAAAGCAGCTTTTGGACCAAAAGGTTGCTGATTTGATTCCCTGGACCAGCAGGAATGGCTGAAGTGCCCTTGAGCAAGGCACCTAACCCCCAACTACTCCCCAGGTTGCCCCGGATAAGAGTGTCTACTAAATGCTTGTACTGTAATGTTATTTGCCAATGCTTTGGATTTACCTTCTAGCCTATGTTGTGACCTTCTACCTGTTTCACCACTTGGTTATTAAATCTTGCTTTGGATTTCTATTAAAACCTCCAGCACATGGATCTCTCTCCCTTTGCCATGACTTTGTTGCTACAGATATGTATATACTGTATATATTGATAAAACAGAAATGTATAGGCTTTAATAACAGATGATGCAGGTCATGCTGATGAACTCAGACTGTGAATCTGACCCAGGATTTACTCCATTGTGGGCAGTTGTAATGGGTGTCATGGGTTAGAGCTTGACTTGCCTCAAAAGTGTATTGCTGGACGTTGTATGGTTTCCTGAAGCGCACATCCTGGTTAAAATAGGGCAAACAGCCACCAGCATAGTAGCGATTATCCAGCACAAAACCCTCCAATTTACTGTTCAGGGCATTGATCCTGAAAGTTAAAACTAGTAATGAGTCCTCACATTGTCAGTTTGGTTTATCAGTGATGTTAACCTTCTGTCCTGTTCAACCAAACCACATTTTTATGGCAAAATATGCTTCTATTTTATAATTCTAACTTTTTATATTCACACACACACACACACACACACACACACACACACACACACACACACCCTTTGGCGAGGTTTTCGATGCCATAAAACTCTTCAGTTGGCTGGTTGCAGGACTTGAACACTTTTTTACAGTTGAGCTCATCAGATCCGTCACCACAGTCATCATCCCCATTACAGCGCAGCCCCTCTGGTATACAGCGACCTGACACACACACACACACACACACACAGAGGCACTAATCTGTCTGTGCTAGTGAAAAAGGTGTGGACTCTGTATTGGTCAGTGCTAGTGAAGGAGGTGTGGCCTCTGTATAGACCAGTGCTAGTGAAGGAGGTGTGGCCTCTGTATAGACCAGTGCTAGTGAAGGAGGTGTGGCCTGTGTATAGACCAGTGCTAGTGAAAGAGGTGTGGATTCTGTATTGGTCAGTGCTAGTGAAGGAAGCATGGCCTCTGTACCTGTCAGTCTCAGTGAAGGAGGCATGGCCTCATGGTTATGTAGTCATTGTGTGTTGGTTAAAGGATGATTGTGTGATGGATGTATTGTGTGTCCGTGATGCTATTATTATGGGATGGTTATGTAAAGGTTACATGGTTATTAATGGTTGTGTCATGGTCACATAAAGGTTGTGAATTGGTTAGTTGATGATTTATATAATGGTAAATTATTGGGTGTGTAGTGATTATGTAGTGTTTGTATAATTGTGGGTGTGTAGGTGACCTGTGGCGGGACACTGGAATCCCTGGCAGAGCGGCACAGAAGTACGGCATGAGTAGCGCGAGGGCGGTGTACATGGCTCTTCATCAAGGCCAAGCTCGTGACATGGCTCTCCCCCAAATTGAGATGGCTGCAGCACTTTGGCATAGCGGAACTGAGAACCAGAGCAGTTATCATTAATATGCTACACATAATGTTTACACTGATATCAGATTTATACAAAGTGATTGTAGGTTTAAATGTGATGGTGATTGTCAGCCCTTTAATAAACAGTAAAGTGTGTGTTTAGTTTTTTTTTACCCTCTTTTTCAGGCAGGGGTCACAGCGGGTCCATTGTGACCACTCAGACAGGGAGCAGTCCACAGGGTCGAGTGGAGCTCGTGACTGGGATCTGCACACTACAATCACTGCACTGCCCCCCCACCACACACACACACACACACACACACACACACACACACACACACACACACACACACACAAAAAAAGGTTTACAGATGCAGAAAAGAAAATCAAGGCTTTATTCTCAGCTACTGCAGGATCACAGTGTTTATAAAACCCTGAGCTGATGAGTATAATGGAGGTGGAGCATTATACTCAGGTAGGGGATGCGGCTTAATGTCAGAAAGTGGACTTTTATGTTCAAAGTGATGCAGTTGATCAAATAGTTTTGATTTGATTTTTATTTTGCAGTATCAATGTATTGAATTGTCTAAGAGAGAAACCTATAATCTTGCATAAAACTAAGATTAGGAAGATGTCTGGCCCTGATAATATTCCCAACATAATCTTGAAAGAGTTCGCCTTTGAGATGGCTCTTGCCCTAACCGACATCTATAATGCTTGTCTAAGAGATGGTTTTGTTCTTCCCCTCTTTAAAAATGCCATGGTGTGTTCTCTTCCCAAGCAGAAGCCTCCCAAGAACATTGAAAATGATATCAGATCTATATAATTGACTTATCAAGTCACTAAGATTATGGAAGGTTTTACTCTAGAAAGAACTCTCCACCATATTTTGGATAAATTTGATAGTAATCAGTTTGCAGTTGCAGGCAAATCAACATCTCATGCAATATTATATCTTTAACACCTTGCCCTAGAAGCATAAGATAAAGGGAATTGGCTCTTCCAGTATAAGGCTCGTCTTCACAGATTTTCAAAGGGGTTTTGATCTGATAGAGCATCATATTCTTTTATGTAAGCTATCAGACTTTAATTTCCACCCAAGTTTGTTGAGGTGGATTGCAGCCTTTTTTCAAGGTAGATCTCAGTTTGTACGCATTGGCAATGAGGTGTCAAACAAGCAATCTTTTTTTTGGAGACATCCCCCAAGGGACCCAATTAGGGCCCATATTGTTTTCAGTAATGGTAAATGACTTAGTTTCATCCTGGCAGGCATGCACAAAGTTAGTGGATGTTTTCACTGGGTTAGAAATAATACATAGAATCTCACCATCAGTTTTGAACTTTGTTGTAGATGATATCCAGTCTTTTGCTATTTCAAATAATGTGCCTAAATCCGATTAAATGTAAGTCCATGACAATTGACTTCCTTCATTATAATAGTTGCATTTGGCTCCCGATCTGTTTGGGTGACGTGTCTGTCAAGTGTGTCAAATCTTTTACGTTACTCGGAGTAATAATCTCCTATGACATAACCCGGGGTGCCCATCTCGACTCTATAATAAAGAAATCCAACCGCAGGCTCTACATTTTGAGAGCCATAAGGAAGTGTGTTGTCCCCTTGGGTGACATGGTTATGATGTACTGTTCACATATTAGACCTGTGCTAGAGTATGCAGCAGTTGTTTTTGCGAGTTTGCCATCTTATTTATCAGAGTCAACTGAACATGTACAGAAGTGCATGCTATCTATTATGCTTCCGGGCATAAAGTATAATAACGTGCTTGCACAGTGCAATCTCACTACTTTTGAGGCATACAGATCTTTAGTCTAAATTCCTTCCTGCACCTTATGGCACATTAGGTGGCGCTGATCTCTGTTTCTGTAGCCCTTGGCCTCTCGCCTATTACATAGCTAGGGTTACAGCAGGGGGCTGGTTCTCTGGTAACCACAAGAGTTTGACTCCCCACCCACATCTGTATTGCAGCATGCCTTGCCAGATGCCAGTAGATACCATTTTTATGATGGTCTTTGGTATGACCCGACTGCGAGTAGAACTCCCAATCTCCCAATCAAGAGGCGGACACACTAACCACTAGGCCAACTCACAGTGTCTATACAGATCTTTACCTTGTAAAAAATGTATATCTGTTATCAAAAAGGGAAACCAGCTCCATCAGGTCATCGTAAGTAGAAGTATTTCTTTAGATCATGGTTATGAATTAAGGTCAGGAAGTTCAAGTTACAAAATGGTTTGTAAAACTACTTGTAGGCCAGGCTGGATGAGTTATGTGTTCATGCATCGTCTATCTGTCATCCGTCATCGTCCATCATTGTCCACAATTTGCAAAAATCACTACACCTCCTACAGGATTGATCGGATTTCGATCAAACCCCCATACAATGTTCCCCAGGTGGGTGTGCATAAAAGTTATCAAGATGGTGGCACCACCTGTCATATTTACAATTTTATAGGCGTCTGAAATTTTTGGGTGACTCATCACATTAAAAGCTACTCTTCATAA
>JAODVO010000001.1:57422094-57435400 GCA_025400055.1 Notarius lentiginosus
TGGAGGGACTATGTCTCTCGGCTGGCCTGGGAACGCCTCGGTGTTCTTCCCGAGGAGCTGGCTGAGGTGTCTGGGGAGAGGGAAGTTTGGGCTACCATGCTCAGACTGCTGCCTCTGTGACCCGGCTCCGGATAAGCGAATGAAGATGAGATGAGATGAGAGAGATGAGATGAATTATAGTTCTGACTAAAGCACTTTGGTATTTGGGAAGACCCAAGTCCCCTCATTAGCTTTCTCAGTACATTGCATTCCTGTGTGTTGGAATTGAAACTTGGACAGTTGAATCTGAAGTCAAGTGAGTGAGTAAGAATAATCTGTTAGCCAGATTAGCATTGTGGCTCCATGGTTGTTGTTTTTATGAGAGTTGAACTGAATGTATCAAGAGGTAGAATGATGTGATGATGGAATGATTAGCGACATAACAGAATATTTTTGGTCTACATTCCTGAATTAATGACACTGTTGTTGTTGTTTTTCCACAGAGCTCAGAATAGTGATAGCAACAATAGGAAGTACCTACAGGAACTTGGCTTTTTACCTGCAGATATCATGTCCAACAAACAGGGCCTTCAAGGAAAGGTGAGGGTTAAAACATCTGCCTTTGTGTTCTCTGAAACAGTGCGATAAATGCTATGGACAACTTGGGAGGGGGAGTGAATCACACAAAAAGCTAACACTTTTTAGAAAAACAAATTTCTTTTGCTAATTTTGCACTATGTTACCGCTCATGCTGTAACTACTGAGTTAGCATTACATCAATGACTGTATTCTAACTGCACACTGTCATCTCCTTCACTGTTGGCAGTGTTAGTGTATTTGAGTTATGTTCTCTAAATACATTTATCTCAAACATTTCTTCACTTTTACAACCACGTTAGCATCGCTAATAACATCAGCATTTTACATAACCTGAAAGAAAACACACGTAAACTTCACATATGAAACTGTGAAATGTTGTTTTTAGATATATAATTTACATACAATTCATTTATTTTCACATATGACTTAAAAAAGCTTCATTTTTATTTACATAATTTTTTTGACACATGAATCATCCATGTATGATTTTTTAATATTTTAATGAATATTTATTTATATTAATATTTTTTATATTTTAAGTGAATTTTCCCATGTAATTAAAAATATTCTTATTTTAATTTGCACATGATTTTTTAAACATTTATTTATATTTAAAAAAATATTTTATTTGTGATTTTTTACACATCATTTCCATGTATGTTTTTTTACACAGTTAATTTATTTTCACATGTAATTTAAAAAAAAATATGTGATTCATTTATTTTTATTTACACAGGTGATTTTTTTCCACACAATTCTTTTATTTCCAGATTTATTTTTATTTGCATGTGATTTAATTTTTTAGAACATAAGATTCATTTATTTTGATATTATATATGATTATTTTCTTCTGTAAATAAAAATAAAAATGTATTTACATGATACAAAATAACACACGATTCATTCATATATTTCCACGTCTGATTTTGACAATTTATTTTCACAAGTAATTTTTTTAAGATATGATTCATTTAGGTTTATTTATATTTTTACACAATTCATTTATTTTCACATGTGATTTTTAAAAAATGTGATTCATTTATTTTTGTTTACACATGATTTTTTTTCTACAATTCATTTATTTTTTATTTGCATGTGATTTTTTAAAAACAATATGATTCATTTATTTTGATGTGATTTAAAAACTGATTATTTTTATTTATAAAAGCAAATAATAAAATTAAAAAAAAAACATCGGATTCATTTATTTCCACATATGATTTTAACACAATTTATTTTCATGTAGGATTTAAAATTTTTTTTTTGATTTCCACGTGATATTTTTTTACAAAAGTAATCTTTTTCCAAATTTGATGACTTTTTTTTAAAGAATATGACTCATTTATTTTCACATGTACATTTTCCTACAAGTAGAAAATGTGGTTTTATTTCCTGCATTCTATCCCTGTGTGCATTTTCAAGGCATATCTATTTGAAATGCACTTGTCACATGTTCTATGCATGTGATTTTAACCTTGAGTTAAAGCCCTGCTGTAATGCCGATGTAAATAAATATCAGGGACTCCTACTGCTGGAGTCGCACAATACGCTGATGAATTTTAAATATTCGAGAAAGCGCTCAGGTTTGTTCTCATGCAGCTGGAGGTGGAAACCACGGAGACGACACAAAGACTGGAAACAGCTGTCCAAGAGCAGAAAAGATGGAGGGGTTGAATAGTTCAGAGCTCCGATGAACAACAGTCCCCCACAGCGCTTTTGGAGGTGGTATGGAAATCCACCCTGCTGTTCCAGTGTGTGCAGGAACACATGCTTTATATCAGTATTCACTCACACACTCTTATACACACTGATACAGAACTGCACCGAGTGTAACGCCATGCTACTGTCTGCCTTTTATTTCAACATTTATCAAAAAATAATACGTTATTTTTCTCAAATGTACCATAATACTCAACAGTAAGTTACTTAAACTGAAACAAAACTGTATTTAAGGTGGAAACTCTTTTATTTATTTATTTATTTATTTATTTTTCATTCAAATGACCTCAAATTCTGTTGCTAGATCAAAATAAGAGAAACATCTGAATATTTGTAAGCTCAATATTGTTAGCGTGTCATGTTAAACATCCCTTAAAAACATACACTAACCCTAGATTGACTAAAGTATCAATAATGTTAGCGCAATAAGTAACACGGGAAAGGAACATGTATTAATTGACATTTAAACGTTAAACTTGTCAATGACAGCATGTCCTGGAGTGTTTTATTGCTTTTATACCACAGCAATTACAGCCACGATTACAATTTTAGTTCATTATTTAAATTAGATCAGTTCATAATTACTTTTAATGTTCTGTAAGATGTTAGTTCCTGTTATCACTTAGTTTAGAGCAGCTATAAACAGTCGTTCCCTCACCAGCCTCTCTTTGTATCTCCACCAACTGTGTTAGAGGAGGGTTTTTTTCCACTTCCATTTGTTTGGCTTTTCCCAACTTAACTCAAAAAGTCGTGAATGGATTTTGATGATCTTTGGTGCAAAGGTGGACCATGGTCCAGGGAACAATTAGATTTTGATGCAAATCCGGATATGTTTGTGGAACCAGGATCCAGATATGGATGGATATGGAAACTTTTTTGTTTCTTTGCAATGCAACTCAAAAAGTTGGGAATGGATTTGGATGAAATGTAGTGGAAAGGTGAGCTTTGGGCCAAGGAACAATTGGTTAAAATTTGATGCAAATCCAGATATGTATGTGACGGTGCTCATATTATAGCTAGATGTAAGATGGCGGCACGCATGTTCACAGTGGCTCTAGACTCTCCATTTTTGTGTGTCTTCCGTCTACACATACTTCTGCAGATCGGTGCTACAGTTGATAAGACCTGCTGAACATCAGTTTTCAATGCAAGTTACTGGTTTTGAGTGTTTTTCACCGCGCACACACAATATACAGTACCAGTCAAGGTAGCGAGCTCTCCAGGCTCTCCATGGATTGTTATTGGGCCTAGCAGATGATGAGATGGCAGAGGGAAAGAAAACAGAAGCGAGGCTGTAGGGCCGGTCTCCTGGCTAAACTCAGGAAACAACCTTACAAGCCTCCTCTTCCCAGCATATTACTTACCAACGCCAGATCCATGGTCCCAAAACGGACTGCTTCTTGCTGGGAACTGCTACATCCATAACTGCTGTGTCCTGATCATAATGGAGAGTTGGCTTCACCCGCAAGTCCCCAATGCTATCATGCAGCTAGCAGACCACATACTCCACCGCTGTGACAGAAACCGGGACTCTGGTAAGAGTAGAGGAAGGGGGCTCTGTATTTACGTGCATAATGACTGGTCTAATAACAGCACCATAATAGACAGCCACTGTTCTCCTGATTTGAGGTACGTGTCAGTCAAATGGCATCCTTTTTTTCTACTGAGAGAGCTAACAGTAGTTATTGTGACTGTTGTATACATACCACCCAATGCTAATGCTAGCACAGCTCTCACACTCCTGCTAAACACCATAAACAAGCAGCAGTGGAGCCATCCCAATGGTGCTCATATTATGGCCAGCAATTTCAATCAGGCTGAACTGAAATCAGTTCTCCTAGCTTTTTACCAGCATGTGAAATGCCTGACTAAAGGGAGGAACATTTTGGACCATGTTTATTCTAACATTAACCATGCTTACAGAGCTATTCCCCTCCCTCACCTAGGCCAGTCAGATCACCTCTCCCTGCTGCTCGCCCCAGCATACACCCCCCTCAGACAGAGATCACTACCAGCTATTAAGACTATTACAACCTGGACTGAGGCTGCACTCTTTCAGTTACAGGACTGTTTTGAACACACTGCATGGGATGTATTCAAACATGAGGACCTGTCAGCATACACAGAGTCTGTCCTATCCTACATCACATTCTGTATTGAGAATGTTACTGTGGTTAAATGCATATGTGTCTTCCCTAATGAGAAACCCTGGATGCCCGGCCATGTCCGCATGTTCCTCAGGGCCTGGGACTTAGCATTCAGTTCAGGTGATAGAGCTCTGTATAGTGCAGCCTGAGCTAATCTGATGAGAGGAATAAGGGATGCTAAGGTGGACTATAAGAGGAAGATGGAGAACCATCTCTTAGATAACAATCCATGGCAGGGCATACAGAGCATCACCAACTACAGAGGCTATGTAGTGACACCCAGAGGCTCAGATGTATCGTTGGCAGAGGAGCTGAACTGCTTTTTTGCATGCTGTGAGATACAACAGCACATAGTCACTCCACTGCTGCCTGCACCAGCCCCTAGTCCCCCCTCACTCACTGTCGAGGAGCATGATGGGAGGCGGGTGCTCAGGGCAGTGAACCCCAGGAAAGCTGCTGGTCCAGATGGAGTGCCAGGGAAGGTGCTCAAGGCATGTGCTGACCAGCTCTCAAGAATTTTCACTTCCATTTTCAACCTCTCCCTGTCACAAGCTGTCATCCCATCCTGCCTGAAATCATCCACAATCATCCTTGTTCCAAAGAAACCTACCATAGACAGCCTCAAGGACTATCGTCCAGTCGCTCTCACACCTGTCATCGCAAAGTGCTTTGAGAGACTGGTTCAACATCATATCAAAGCATGTCTCCCTCCCAGCTTTGACCTACATCAGTATGCCTACTGTGCAAACAGATCTACTGAACATGCCATAGTCACAGCTCTACACACTGACCTATGCCACCTGGAGCAGCAGAGGAGCTATGTGAGAATGCTCTTTGTAGACTACAGCTTGGCTTTTAATGCCATCATCCCAGACATACTAGTTGTCAAACTGCTAGACTTGGGCATTCCCTCACTCACCTGTTCCTGGATAAAGGACTTTCTGACAAATTGCCCCCAGAAAGTAAAACTCAGCCTTCACTTTTCCTCCTCCCACACACTCAGCACCAGCTCTCCCCAGGGCTGCGTGTTGAGCCCCCTACTCTATTCTCTTTACACACACGACTGCACTCCTGCCTACCCTGGAAACACCATCATTAAATTTGCTGATGACACCACTGTGGTTGGGCTGATCTCAGGAGGTGATGAGGTGAACTACTGGAACAAGGTCCTGAAGTTGACAGAGCAGTGCTCAACAAAAAATTTGTGACTGAACACCTCAAAAACTAAAGAAATCATTGTCGACTTCAGGAAGAACAGGACTGATCTCCCCCCCACACACACATCAATGGTGACTGTGTAGAGAGGGTCCATACCTTCAGGTATCTTGGCACCTTCATCTCTGCAGACCTCTCCTAGTCTGCAAACACCATGACAGTTATCAAGAAGGCCCAGCAGCAACTACACTTCCTGAGGGTGCTCAGGAAGAACAACCTGGATATTAAGCTGCTGCAGACCTTCTACAGGTCCTGCATTGAGAGCCTGCTGATATACTGCATCTCTGTGTGATACACCAGCTGTGCAGAAGCAGACAGGAAGAGGCTGCAGAGAGTGGGTAAGACAGCACAGAAAATCATCAGCCACACTCTCTCCACCATCTACAACTCTCACTGCCTCACCCAAGCGAGGAATATTGTTAAGGACAGTTTTCACCTGAGCCTCCATTTGTTTGACCTGCTGCTCTCGGGGAAGTGCTACAGGTGCATCAGGTCCAGGACTAACAGACTCAAAACAGTTTTATCCTTAGAGCCATCACCCTACTGAATGCTAACATGCACCAACCCCACTCCTTGTTGACTGTTCTATATTATTTATTAGCTATTATTAGTTTATCCACCTCAATAGTGCAATAATATAAATGCAATATGCACTTTTTTAATGTATGTTATGCATGTTATATGTTCTGAGTACTGTTCTATTTTATGTGGTCTTGTGTGGGTGGTGCTCTCTTCTACCAACCACAGTTTTCTTTTGTCTGTTCTATTCCCAGTGTGGTCTTGTTCTATTTTTATGTGGTCTTGCACTTTAAGGTTAGCTTTTAATTTTGTTGTATTTAGTACAATGATAATAAATTCTGATTCAGATTCAGTTATGTATGTGGATCCAGGACTTTTTTGTTTTTTCCCAATGTAACTCAAAAAGTACTAAATGGATTTACATGAAATTTGGTGGACAGCTTTAGTATTATCCAAGGTTCAAGCAATGCAATTTTGATGTTGTAATATGTGGTTTGGTGGAGGTATGGACTCAACCGAATGCCCTTCTATTTTCTCTTGAAGTTTATTAGAAAAAAAAACAACAACCACATAGCTTGTCATGTTACAGAGAAAGTGCAAGGTGTAAACATGAAACTATGACAGTTTTTAGATTAGTTTACTTCATGAACAGACACACACTCACATGTTTACACCCATGTTTAGCATTCATGTCATGTTTTGAACAATTATTTGGTGCTTCTGATTACCTTTGCTCTGGGTTTTACTTAAGCTATAGTTACACATGGAAGCATATCAAGTCTCAGTTTACTCCTCAGGGATTATCTTAATTCTTTATAAATTGCTCAGAACATGGCCACTAAGTGAATACTGTATGCAATACAGTACATATAGGAGCTCTTGTAGAAAATCTTTGCAATTTTTTTGCTGAGCAAGTGTCTTTTATTTGTCCAAGATCATCTTCTGTCTTGTCTTCATCTATTAACAGATTGGCATTTGTCAAATAGCCAATTTGGCACCTTTTACTGATAAATAAAGGCTTCCTGATGCCATAATGACCTCCATGGCTTCATGGAACATGGGTAATGTGTTTCCTGTGTATGTGACTATGGAACTGGTTGATGTATAGTTTGCCAGTGTTTTTTTTTTTTGGCGATTTACCACAATAAAGATGTGGGCAGCTTGTGAATCAAAATAGACATTTTTTTTCATGCATTGTACTTGTTCTAATGATTAACACACAATTATATAATGTATAGACTTTGTTAGTTCTTTTTTGTGGGGGGTAATTGAGGTTTGGATTAAATTCATCCAGGGTATAATAATTAAATAATAAAATATAATAATTTTGACCATGGTAAGTTGTGATCCTATAACAGCATATTAAGGAAATTAAAGGTTAAAAAAATACACAACTGAGGGAGTGTGTCATACATTTGTGAGAAAAAAAAACTCAGAAATGATCAGATAAAAAATTCACAAATTTATGTGAAAAATCCTTGGGGAAATGGTGGGGTTTTTTTTTGGTCAAGGAACTACATCATTTCACTTTGTAAGGTTGGATCAACATCACACCATAGAAGCCATGACTGAGCTGAGAGTTATAGGGAATGCAGTCTTTCCTCTTAGATCACAACGTATAAAAGAATAAAGTGCTGAGATTTTTAACTATGTTTCTCAGAATGCACTGCAGTCAGGAAGCATGAGAGTTTTTTTTTTTTTTTGTAAATTTGTGACTTCTTAACTCTGGAATTTCCAACTTTTTAATCTTGGAATTTCTGAGTTGTTGTCGAATACATTTATGACTTTATAATCTAGAGAATATCTGTGTTTTTTCCTCATAAGTGTACAACTTTAATTTTGGAAATTCTGAGTTTGCTCTCAGAATATTACTCCCTGTATCAGCTCTGTATTTTTCAAACCGACACTAGCCCTAATACATACACTGCCATATGACCCACCACTGTAACAAAATGAAAAAAAAAAACCAACAACACCCAAACACTATAGATTTCTTGGTTATGCTTCATTCCCCGGATGTTATTTTAAGAACCACTGGACCATAGATTTGTCACAGTGTGAAAAAAAAAATCCTACAGAATAAAATCTTAAATACATGATCAGATAATAATTATGCTAATTGTGAGTTGACAGAAAATGTCATGAGTTCACTATTAACTCAAGTTTTATATCAATCTTTATACCTTCATATCATCTGTCACAAATTCCCACATGATGAGCCCTGCTCTACCTTTTTCTTTTGACTTCTCTCCATGTGCATGTCCTGTTTCCACCCCATCACATCATTGATCTGTTACCTAATGTGGGCACCTTTTCCAAGTTCATCCCTTGAATAGCTTGTTTTTATATGCCCTCATGTTTATACAATGATTTGTTCATTGTCTGAGTGTTTCTGCCCATCAAAACAGAAGGTTTTTACCATAAAATCATCAATTTGACAGAAATGATCTGAAATCTACACTTTATAAATCTGTTCTTTGTTCTTTTTTCAGTACAAAAGTAAAGGACTATCTGATCTCATGGATTTGATTAAGGATCCCAAAGAAAGGCCACCTCCACCTCCATCCATCTCCATACTTCAGCCTCATCCTGGTGTTAAAAACTCATACAGGACTAGACTCAAATCAGCAGACCAAACTGAACTCCTGGACCGAACTGGCCTCCTCTCCGAGCTGCAGCAGTATCTGTCAGAAGCAAAACAACGACCTGCAGGTCCATCTCAGGAAGAGCTCCAGTACTTTAGTCTTCAGCACAGCTCTCCTGCCAATGCAGGGAAAGTTCCAGGTGGTTCAAGGCGACCTCCTCCACCCAGAATTGACAAACTGTTGTTTAGGTCACGACCAAACCAGCCAACACCTCAAGGCTCCCTCAGCTCGGTGGATGGTAAGAATTAATCTTTAGCCTCCATGGCATTACTTATCATGGGGAATGACCCCAAATAGTGTTCTGGTACCATCTGTAACTTTAAGATTGTAAAAATATGTGGGGTTGGTGTTGCATCTTTCTTCTTCACTCAAAAACTACTTTCCCTCCAGAAATGCTGGAGACCTCTTCTATTTTATTGCTAAATTTTCTTCTTTCTCCTCCCTCCTCCTTTCCCAGAGAAGTTCATCCAAGGTGTCGTGAAGCAGCTCGGACAACAAAGCATTAACATGGACACCCTGACCCCGAATGACCTTGACCAGCTCTCTAAGGTCATCACTCAGGCCCTGCAGGTGGTGGATGATGTGGAAGGGGTTAAAGGTCACAAGGTCATGGTAAATGATGAGGTTGAGATGAAGAGGGAGCCTGGTGCGTGGGGACAGCTTGGGAAAATGTCTGGAGAGGAGTTCACGCCCAAAGGTAGAAGATCAAACATGTATAAGTTCATGTGCATTTATTTTGATCTCACAAGTTTGGGTTTCTAACTGCAGCAAAAACAATTGTGTATGTTATGATATGTTAGTAAAATGACTTCATTATATTTAAGTGATTTGTTATTAATAATTTCAGTGTAGCAATTTATCATCTTAATTGTTAGTGTTAAATTATTAACATCAGAGTATCTCAGATACAGAAAATAGAATTTGAAATGTGCATGTATTATTAAAAAAACTTATTTGTGCCCTGCTTTTTTACAATGATAGGTGTAATATTTGGTGCTTATTTTTTTTCAGATGGACAAACTAAAGAAAGCAGGCCAGAGTCGGAGGGGAAGGTAAATGACTGCAGCACTATGGTTTCTCAACATGCAAACATGCTGCGACTTTTCTTTGACAAATAACCTTTTTCTGACACCATAACAAAATGATTGATACACATTTTTACCATCCAATGGATTTCTGTTTGAAACTCTATAAATTAGACGCTGTGATGAATGATGATTGCTTTGATACTGAACATGAATTTGTCTTGGGAGAAAAGGAGACGGACTCACTGAGCAGGCCGTAGGCATGTGCCAATATTAAAGTTTCAGAATATGATAATTACCTTACATTTATCACGATATACAGTATCATCACGGGGTCGTACGGTAAAACATGGAAGATTACAATCACCCAAATTTACATAGTTTTCCTTAAAGAGATAAAATAATTTTTTTTTAAAGTCTTTTAAGAATTTTCTTCTATGTTTTTAAGATTATTTTTCATCACATTGTACAAGATGCCATTGAAAGCTAATCATGTGGTAGTGTGTCTTCTCCAGGTCAGACTATACCATAAAGATCTTCTGACGATAGACCTGTGATTAAAGAAAACATCTATGTTCTGCTTATGTCACCACTCTTGCAGAAACGCACAGATTCTTCAGTTTGAGCTTGATAAGGTCCTTAATAAGTCCACTGGCATGTTTCGTTTAAATTTCTCCATCGCCATCTCTGCATTCCGAGCTGTCTTATGAGTTTCATTTCATCACCTGAAGTTCAACCCAGACAAGATGGAGGTGATCTACATTCCTGCTCCATCCAGTCCATCCTTGGACTTTGGCATCCCTCTGGGGGACATCTCTATGTCACCATCACCCATTGCAAAGAACCAAGGGGTGGTGGTCAATGACAGACTCTCCTCCTCAGCAAACATTGCTGCAGTGACCCAAACGTGTAGATTTCTCCTCTACAACATCTGAAAGATCCACCCCTTCCTCACCACCTATTCTACTCAGCTCTTGGTTCAAGCACTGAGCCTCTTCCTCTTGGACTACTGCAACTCTTTCCTTGCTGGCCTTCCAGCTTTTGCCATCAGACCCCTGCAGCTCCTCCAGAACACTGCAGCCCACCTGGTCTACAACCTCCCTCATTCCTCCCATGTTACCCCTCTTCTTGCTGCCCTTCACTGGCTGCCTGTTGCAGCTTGCATCAAATTTAAGACACTGGTGCTAGCTTACTAGGTGATCAAGGGGTTAGGGTCGCATACCTCCAGAGTCTGATCCGACCCTACATGCCAGCCAGATCCCTAATGCTCCACTACTACTGGTCACCTGGCCCCTCCTCCTCTCCACTTCTGCCCAGTCTGCTCAAGACTACTGTTTGTCCTGGTTCCCTATTGGTGGAATGACCTTCCCATCGAGGTCAGAACTGCCGACTCCCTGACCACTTTCAAGCACAGACTCAAGACTCACCCCTTAGGCTACACCTCTCCCCTTCCTCCCTGCCCACTGTGTAACTGCTTTTCAGTTTAGACCAACCCAGGCTGTGTACTGTCTAGCCTGGGGTTAGCCATTGTCCAAAATCATACTGTGTAATGTTGAAAAGGACATGACCTTAGTGATTTTCCCGTAGCTTCTGTTTAAATTCCTCATCTCCCCCTCAACTGGGTCATCAGCCAATTCCCTTCTAGCTGCAGTGTACATTGAGGTTTATTCAATATTTATCCCAGTGATTGGTTTGTCCATAACCATCTCTAACCAGGAGAATATTCTTTTTTTTGCAGGACAAAGTTTTTATCAGTCAGCTCCTAGACTTCCTGGATAAGAACTCAGGCCCTGAGGCTTCAGATGATCCCCCGGCTGAACCATCCCTCCCGGGCTCTCTCAGTCTCCCACAAACACCCACAGGTCTGAATTCAGCTGGAGTGGAGATTGTTCAGAGTCGAACCACTCAGACCAGTGTGGACTTGACAAAAAAGAAAATGGAGCCAGACATGTTGAATCTGCAGCCCACAGAAGATGCTGAAATGGAGCAGTGGCTCCATGGTGAAGAAGCTGTGGATGCAGAGGCTCAGCGGAAGGAGAACAATGCAGAAGAAGAGGATGTAGAGAAGAAAGGTGGACATGTGGAGAAGAAGTTCAGGGTGGATATGACGGCGTACTCCACCCCTCAGCATGATGGGTACTTCGGCTACATCATCACACAGGAGTGAGTAACCACCTGGTCATAAGTGCAGAACCCTAACTAGGGAACAAAAGATTAATCTATCTTCTGGATTCTGATTGGTCAGGAGGAGTTGATTCATTACATCTTCAGCTTTACACACTCACACAATGCCACTATTACTCTCTCTCTCTCTCTCTCTCTCTCTCTCAATCTCTCTCACACACACAGCCTCAAAAGATTTTCATTCTCACCTTGTGTGTGTGTACATGCGTTTATTTGAAAGTAATTGCACACATATATAAGTGCAAATGTGCGTATCGATTACTGTGTGTGTGTGTGTGTGTGTGTGTGTGTGAGAGAGAGAGAGAAAGAGAGAGAGAGAGAGAGAGAGAGAGAGAGAGATAATCACACTTCACTGGAATCCCATTTGCTCCTTATTGTTTGCCTTGTTGTAGGAAAATGTGAGTGATTTATCAGAGCTGAAGCCATCTGAGCCTTTTCTTCCATCCTCTCACTCCATCCTTTCACTCTATCCCTCCATCTCTCCCACCATCTCTGTACTCTATCCCTCCATCTATCCTTCCATCCCCATCTATCCTTCCATCCCTTCACTCTATCCCTCCAACTATCCCTCCATCTCTTCACTCTATCCCTTCAACTCTCCCTCCATCTCTTCACTCTATTCTTCCATCTCTTCACTCTATTCCTCCATCTATCCTTCATCCTTTCATTCTATCCCTCCATCCCTTCACTCTATTCCTCCATCTCTTCACTCTATTCCTCCATCTATCCTTCCATCCCTTCACTCTATCCCTCATCTATCTCTCCATTCCTTCACTCTATCCTTCCATCCCTTCACTCTATCCCTCCATCTCTTCACTCTATCCCTCCATCCCTCCATCTATTCCTCCATCTCTTCCCTCCATCCATCCAACTATCCCTCCATCCCTTCACTCTATCCCTCCATGCCTTCACGCTATCTCTCCATCTACCCCTTCATCACGTCACTCTATCCCTTCACTCTATCCCTCCATGCCTTCACGCTATCTCTCCATCTACCCCTTCATCACGTCACTCTATCCCTTCAAGCTATCCCTCCATCTCTTCATTCTGTCCTTCCATCTCTTCACTCTTTCCCTCCATCTATCTCTCCATCCTATCACTCTATCCCCTCCATCCCTCCAACTATCTTCCATCTCTTCACTCTATCAGGCGGCATGGTGGTGTAGTGGTTAGCACTGTCGCCTCACAGTAAGACGGTTCTGGATTTGAGTCCAGTGGCTGACGAGGGCCTTTCTGTGTGGAGTTTGCATGTTCTCCCCGTGTCTGTGTGGGT
>JAODVO010000001.1:57630070-57641211 GCA_025400055.1 Notarius lentiginosus
GCTGTAGTTGTTGTGGTTTTTGTTGGAGCTGCTGCTGTAGTTGTTGTGGTTTTTGTTGGAGCTGCTGCTGTAGTTGTGGTTTTTGTTGGAGCTGCTGCTGTAGTTGTTGTGGTTTTTGTTGTTGTTGTACCTGCTGTTGCTGTCGCTGCAGTTGTTGATGTCATTGTTGCTGTTACTGTCGTGGCTGTTGTTGTAGCTGCAGTTGTTGTTGTTGTTGCCCAACACTCTGGACGGTGTCCTCAACCCCAAGTTCAGCAAGTGACAAAAAATCAACATGGCTGCTCCCAGCCGTAAACACTGTAGCAGTTCTTACCTTTGAGGAGCTACATTATATACACACACACACACGAGTGTTTGCTTTAAACACACCAACATACAGACGCTTTGAGGTGTTAAATCTATAACACTGAGTCTACAGTTCTGTGTTTCACTTTGCGAAAAGATGAACACCGAGTTATCCACAGGTTTTCACACGTTGTAGCACAAACATCAAAAAGCGATGTCATTCCTACTTCCGAGTTCAGTCGGCTGTAGCTACAGGGTTAGAAACATTCGCTCTGAGAGGATATACTCTTCTCACAATATCATAGATTTTCTCTCTCTCTCTCTCTCTCTCTCTCTGAGCAAACCAACCACATGCCTTGTTTAAATGTTAAAAAAAAACTATTGAACAGCAAAGTATAGATTATACGTTCTCACTCATTATACGTTCAAATTCAAAACTGATTTCTAGTAAAGTGTTCGATAAGATAAACTTTTATTCATCCCTCACGGGGAAATTAAAGAGAGCTGGACAATGAGCACATCCTCGAGTTTAGCATTGTTTACACTGTTGAGCTAACAGGCCACAAATCTGTCATGTTTTCTGCATAAACTCCGCAACACTTGGTGAAAGTGGTAACATGAAGCACCAAAAAAAACAGTTTATCATGGTTAATTACAGCCATGAATTATTGATTTTTAAGTTTTTGAATGTTACCATCGCCACCATTCAATGACATTAGTGACATTTCACGGAAAAATATTAATGGATTATTACATTTTAAATAAAAATGACTCCTGACTCCACCCTCGCTGTTTCAATGATGTTTAGTCGAACATGTCGAAAGCCATTATAGTGGAATTACAATAATACTCATGGAAATGAAATGCTAGCAATAAGAAACAATTGTGGGGTAAACAGGGTGGTTAGGGGTCACAGTGGGGTATTATGTAGGTAGTAGAGGTTGTGGGTGGGGTGGGGTGGGGGGGTAAACTGGGAGGAAGAGGAGGCTCTGGTCTGAAGAGTGCTTTCATTCAGCGTAGCTCCAAAAGCTCAAGCAGCTAAACAAATGAGTGACAAGCTCTCAGCCCATTCTTATCAGCCCGGGACTTATTAGCATCTCTCTCTCTCTCGCTCGCTTTTCTTCTCTCGCTCTCTCGCTGTCGGCAACATGTGGAGGCATCGCTATAGCAACCGGTTTGGGTGACATGTGCTGCAGACAGCGAGTCCAGAGATATAAGGAGGGGCGCCTTGGAGAAAAAAAAAGAGAAAGAAACACACACACACAAAAAAAAAACCCGGTTTGCGATGAGCACGCTAACACATTCAAGCATTCGAGGAGAGACGAAGCGAAGCGATGCAGCTGGCGGGAAATCCTGCGTGTCTTTAGAGCTTTTTTTAATTTCATCTCTGTTTTTCTAATTTTTTTGCTCTTTATTAAAAATATAAAGAAAGAAAGACAGTGCAACTGCTAATTATTATTTTTGGATTTTTTTTTCTTTTGGCGGGATTGTGTGTGAGGGATCTGCATTCGGAATCATGGCAAACCCAGAGCTGAGCCTGGATTTAGGTAACCTCATGCTTATATTTATTTCACACTGTGGTGTTTAGGCAGGATGGAGAGAGCGAGAGAGAAACAAACAAAAAACATTCCGTATGATGTTTCTCAGCCTGAGCTAAACTTTCCCTTGACTCTCGGATGCCCTTAGTCTCCATCTGGAGTGTCAATCCGATTCCGTGTTGTTGTTTGTCATGTGGTTTTCTGATCAATCCCAACAGAAACGATGTGTTTGCATGTCGGCGTTTCGGTGTTTAATCTGTACTTTGCTGTAATTATTCCATAATGACCTGTAACGTGGACATCAGAAGTTGAGGCAAAGCAGGAACCAGGAATTTATTCTACGCGTGTGTGCGTGTTATACTGAAATCCAACAGTGTTAAATAAACACTTAGAGTGCTGGTGTTGATTTATTACTTATAATATGAAATGAATGAACACTCGGGTTCGTCTTGGATTCTTTCTCATAGAACTGAATTAAGTAAGTCTTAAAGTATTTAAAAAACAAAACATTTTAAATTTTTTTCTTCAGATTTCTTCTAGCAGGATTGAATAAACACCAGCGAGTATTGAATTGTTCAATACTTTTCTGAAAGGTTGATTCATAGGGAATTAAACACTGAAATAGTGTTGAATTATTGCACATGTGAAGGAATTGAATTTGCTCTCAGAGAGCTGATTTTTTTTCTTTCAAGCTGCACTGTCTTCTTTCTTCTTGCACTGTAGTGTTTATATAGTGTTTATTCGTGTCCATATTGACTGAAATGACTCCGTCGGTGGTAATTCTAGGCTTCGTGGGTGTTAGTGTTTTAATACGAGCTGGACTCAAACGTAAAACACACATTAAACACCAGAGCGAGTGTTAATTCTAGTCGAGTGGTGTTCATCCATCGACTGGTGTAAGAATTCATCGAAGACTGTGAGGAAGTGTTAGTGTTAATTCTACACACGAGGAGTGTGAGTGTTATTTCAAGCTTTTGGCTGTAGAATGCTTATTCAAGACTTAGTGTTTATTTGATGACATTCATGTTAATTCTGGATTGCAGGTGTTAATCTATTACCTCGTTTTATTTAAATATAATCATATTTAAATATAAATTAACTCTTTCATTACCAGTTTATAGAATTTGCTCAGCATTTCTTTGATTCTTAGCGTCTATGAGTGTTTTTTTAGTGTTTATTATTGCATTTTTTTTCTTCCACTTTGGTAGGTAAAATAAGATATGTATGTTTGTCTTATGTAATTAAAGACCATTGATTGATTGATCACACCATTTTGATTTATTTTTGTGCTTATGACAACGCTTAACCCAAACACTAACCCACTGCGTATTTGGTATTAATCCAATAATCCAATTTTTTGACACATCAGTGGAGCTGTGGATCTCCTAGAGGTGTTAATCCACCAGTTTAACTGTTTATATTTCTCACTATTAAAGTGTTGGTGTTTGTCCACAAACATTTCGTCACTGTAATTGAATAAAACAGAATAAATTTAGGTATTTATTCTGGATGTATCGTCACTATAGATGTTCACACCGAACACTCAACACTTCTTTTACTTTGATGCCATGTTCTAAGGATCTTCTGTAGGGGTTAATTCCTCAGTTTAGGTGTTTAAGGTGTCACTCAATGACTGAATTCAAATCAAGTCCAGAGAAAAATGCTAGGTGTTTATTTACCACTCTGTTATCAGTGTTGATCCATCAAGTGTGAATTCAGTGCTCAGGTGTTGATTTATCACTGAAAGTGAGTCTGATGTCTCCACACCACATCACTTATTGGCGATAATTCACCAAGTGAAGTGTTTAATATGTCATGTTAACATGAATTCATGCTGGAGAATAAAATCCAGGTGTTAATTCCAGACTGTCACATAGCAGACGCCAATTCAACACTCAACACTGATAGATGTTCATACTGAACCCTCTTGCCTGACACAGGACAGGTGTTAATCCAGCAAATGGAAGTGTTTAATGTAATTTATCACCAGAAAGCTGAATTCAAAGAGATGAAATGAATCTTAGTGTTTATTCTCCACACTGAGTGTTTGTTAAGTGTTCAATTTGCCACTCTAAAGGTGAATTCAAGCAGGTGTTAATTCGAGAAATGCTCAGTATTCATGGTGAATTTATACACGACTGGCTGGTTTTAAGGACCTCTGATGTGTGTTAATTTAGCAGATGGAGTGTTAGTTCGGGCCACCAAGTGAAGTGTTGATTCAGCTCTCAAGGTGTTATTTTGTCAGTTTAAAGCTTGGTTCAGGTTGGAAAACTAAAATGAATAAAGGTGTGACTGTAACACTGATAGGTGTTTATACTGAACAGTCCTCTGGTAGTATGTAGGAGTTAATTCATGATGTGAAGTGTTCATTCACCAAACGAAGTATTTATTTAACAAATGTAGTGTTAATTCACTATATCAGGTGTTAATTCACCAAATAAAGGATGCATTCGACAAATTTGGTGTTAATTCATGACATTAAGTGTCAATAGACCAAATTAAGTGTTAATTCACCATATAAAGTGTTAATTAACCAAATAAAGTATTTGTTCACCAAATTTGGTGTTAATTCATGACACTGAATTCACACCACATTCACAACACAACATATTTGGTTAATACACCAAATGAAGTGTTAATTCACCATATAAAGTATTTATTCGCCAAATGTGGTGTTAATTCACTATACCAAGTATTAATTCACCAAATAATGTATGCATTCAACAAATTTCATGTTAATTTGTGACATTAAGTGTTAATACACCAAATGAAGTGTTAATTCACCATATAGAGTGTTTATTTACAAAATAAAAGCATTTATTCACCAAATTTGGTGTTAATTCACTATATCAAGTGTTAATTTGCCAAATAAAGAATGTATGTGACAAATTTGGTGTTAATTCACAACATTAAGTGTTAATGCACCAAATGAAGTGTTAATTCACCATATAAAGTATTTATTTGCCAAATGTGGTGTTAGTTCAGTATATAGAGTGTTAATTTGCCAAATAAAGTATGCATTTGACAAATCTGGTGTTAATTCACAACATTAAGTGTTAATACACCAAATTAAGTGTTAATTCACTATATCAAGTGTTAATTCATCGTATAAAGTATTTATTCACCAAATTTGGTATTCATTTACGTCATTAAGTGTTAATACACCAAATAAAGTGTTAGTTCACCAAATTCGGTGTTAATTTGACACATTAAGTATTAATTCACCAAATGAAGTGTTAATTCACCACAATCCACATGACATCACGATGTTAAGTGATTGATTTATCATCATAAAGCCAAATTCAAATTGATTTAAAAATGTAAGTGTTAATTCACCAAATATTCACCAAATTTGGAGTTAATTTACATTAAGTGTTAATACACCAAATTAAGTGTTAGTTCACCAAATTTGGTGTTAATTCACCAGACTAAGTATTAATTCAGCAAACGAAGTGTTAATTCACCACATTACGCATGACGTCACCATGTTAAGTGATTGATTTATCATCATAAAGCCAAATTCAAATTGATTTAAAAATGTAAGTGTTAATTGACCACGATAAGTGTTGAGTTTGTCATTGTAAAGGAAGCTTTAAGTCCGAAAGATAATATTTCAGTGTTTATTGTAGAAATACCATCACTACACACGTCAGTTGACTGCTCCTTGGTGTCTGTACTCAACCCTATGCTTCTGAACATCTTCCTGGAGGTGTTAGTCCACCACGGTGTTGCATCTCACAGGCTGATTCCAGTGTTAATTGTAGTTAATGACGTTGAGGTGATTTGAGCACAGACAGAAGTTGTTTTGAGTGCTTCATGTGGTGTTTGTTCCCCGTCGTGTATGAGGAAGCGAGGTTCGTCTCCACGCTCCGTGTGTTTATCGATCGGCTGGAACGTCACACCAGATTACACGTTCAGTCCTCCGGAGACGTCGCCGTGTTCGTTACGCTGCTAACCACAAGCGCGTTTGCATTTCATTTCATTTCATTTCACGTTTCCTATTCAGACACTTTTATTTGTTCTGGAGTGTGATTCTTTTCTCCGGTTCTCCTGAAGACACATAAAGTAGGGAAATGAGATAGGAGGGAATTTTAATGTTGTTTATTGACACAAGGTGGACTTTTTTTTTAGGAATTAAATGTGCAACTTGTACAACTGGTGTGGTGTAAATAAAAATAAATAAAATAAAGTATTATATTTCAATAAATACACACGGATACACAGATTTATCTTCTGGAGTTGACTGGAGACTAAACACCACTTCACAGTGTGACTTCATCATGGAGAAAGGGAAAAAAAAAGAGAAAAATAAAAATACAGAATTTAATTTATTTTGAAACACAGATGTTGAGTGTAGAGGAAAAAATGATGAATAAATAATATTAAATATATATTTTATTAAAATATGTGGATGTGCAGATTAGTAGACATCTCAGATACGGGGAGGAATGCATTCATGAATGAAAAAAAATGTTTTCTAGTTTAAAATAATTCTAAATGACAGAAATACAAATATATGATCAGAATGTGTAGCTGGAGAACTAATTAGCAATGATGTTAATTTCAAAATATCTACATTACGAAATTTATTGTGATATAAATATTTGTATATATTTCTCAGGAGTGTCGTAAAAGGAATGAGCTGGAAAAAAAATGTGTTTTCTGGTTGTTTTGTGTGTGTGTGGGTGGGTTTTATGTCTTATCAAGATTGTGTTGTGATTTACATCTGATTTCGAAGCGTGTGTGAGGCGACATTTAGTGGGCTGCAGAGTTTTTTTTTTTTTTTTTTTCGGGGGTGAGAGATCACGGCGAGTGAAAGGCCACCCAACTTTTTTTTTCTCTCTTTCACCTTCATTCAAATCACATTCTGTCTTTTCTTTTCTAAATCCCTCCGTAAGGAGCCGGAAAAATAAAACAGGGAGGAAAAATCTCAAGGAGTGCCGAGTGGGGGAAAAATAAAAATAAATAAATAAATAAATAAATAAAAATCAAAGACACAGAGATTTCTTTGGCCCCGGACACGTTTGTGAGTTTACAATCTGTGTGGCTGAATATTTATTTTAGTATTTTAATTATTTATTTAATTTTATTTTATTTTATCATTATGTATTTTATTGTATTGTTTATTCTTAGTTTTTATTTATTTATTTATTTATTGAAAAAAATATTGTTTTCGTTCATCATTTATTGATTGAAATGTTGAGGTTTGCATGTTGGAGCTTCACAGATAAACAGAAATAATGCAGGGAATCGACGTGTTGCGTTAAAATTGACGTGCAATTAAACAAAATATCATGTTGATTATAAAGTAAAATAAACAGAGAGAGAGAGAGAGATCTACACAGCTACAGTGAATGAGATTAATATTTCATAGTTTTATAATTAAATCTTTAATTTTAATATTAATATGATAAATTCAGCACTGTAGCGATGATCTGCATGAGGTTACGATTTTTTATTTTAAAGATGCAAATCATCATTTTCCTGTTTCTTTCGGAGACCTCTTTACAATCAATGGAAATAAATAAATAAATAAATAAATCAACAGGAAGCTGTAATTAAACACAATTTTCAGGTTTTCACTTTTCGCCATTTTGTGGGCACACGCACGCACGTACGCACACACGTACATTCAAAACATGCTACAAATGACTCCTTTTTCTTCGCTCGACTTCTTCAAATTTTGCTGTTCGCTCTTTTTTCTCTGATTGATTTTTCCTCCTCCTTTCTTTAACCTGCTTTCACACTCATCTCTCTCTTCACACCACACACAAGAACTGAAAAAAAAAAAATTTGCAAGTCCAATGTTATTCCCCGCAGATGAGCCCATGGAGAGAAAAAGGATAAAAGCCTCGGCTTCTCTCTCTCTCTCTCTCTCTCTCTCTCTCTGAACAGAAACAGGGGTTTTGTTCTGAGCTGTGGGATTAGCTCAAGATCAGATGTAGATTCACATCTTGTAATAAAAAAAAGACAAAGTGTGTTTACACACTGCTAAAAAATGACACATTTCTGTTTCCTCAGTTCATTAATTAATGAAAATTGTATTATTATTATTATTATTATTATTATAGATCTCTTTGTAAGTTCCAGCATGGACCTTCACTCATTATTTATTCCTCTCTCTCTGTCTTTCATCTTTCCCTTTAATATTCAGCACATTTGATTTGCTCATACGTACATTATTTCAACAAAAAGAGCTTGTTTTAAATTTTATGCAAATGTTCACATTTTTTTTTTAAATTCCCTTTTAACCTCCACACTTTTCATTTTCCGTCTCGTCTCAAAACACTAATCTGTCTCTAATCAATCGGTGGAATTATTTCGTTAAACCCTTTTACAGAGATCTTTCTCTTGTAATTCAATTGTGTGTGTGTGTGTGTGTGTGTGTGTGTGTGTGTGTGTGTGTGTGTGTGTGCACTAAATCCTGTTCTCCATTCTCTCTCTCTGTGATGTGAGGAAAGACGGCCGTTCCTGTTACAACAATAGCGCAAGAAGAAAAAGTGCTCTAATCCGTAGAGACTCCCGTCTCGGGTGTGTGTGTGTGTGTGTGTGTGTGTGTGTATAGTCAGTGAGTGTGCAGTGTGTGTGTCAGTGATTTCGCACAGGACGTGCGAGTGGGCGCCATCTGTACAGCTGCGAAAGCTGCAGAAACTTGAACGTTAGCATTGAAATTGGCTTTAGTAACGGTTACCACGTTAGAGGCTGAAGCATAGCAGCACGAATGCGGATCTCAGGTCTGGAAAAGAAAGCGAGTGCATGTGTGTGAGTACGAAATGTGGCTCTGTGGCCACTCGCTGAGTTCTGATAGGCGTGAATATGAAGAAAGGCGACTTTTTTTGTCAAAGAGAGAAGCTCTCAGCTCTAAAGCATCTCCTGAAAGAAGCCACGATCTATTCAGCCTCCTGTCCTACACACACACTCATCTGTCCCCAGTGGCCCCTGAGGGGCTAACAAGCCTGACAGCCCCCTGTATAGAGGGACGGAGGGACGTTACAGGAGTTTGGACACTCCCAGTAATCCCCACTCCTCATATACCCCCCCCACTCTCCACACACACACACACACACACACACACACACACACACACACTTCTCGCCAAACCTGAGGCTAATTAGTAACAAGCTTGTAGTGGTGAGGAGCTAGTCTAATTGCTCAGTGGTGGCACACTTCACCCTGCCAAGACCAGAGCAAGGCCCTGACCCTATGTGTGTGTGTGTGTGTGTGTGTGTGTGTGTGTGTGTGTGTGTGTGTTAATAAGAACAGTGTGATACCTCCGGCTCAGACACTAGAACTTTCTCGTCATTTTGATCCTTGCTCAGAAAAATCTAGATATTATAATTATACCACGAAAGCAATATTCAAATAAATAAATAAATAAATAAATGGGAGGGAATAAAAAAATTGAAATTAAATTATGATTACAAAATAATACATTTAATTACCCCAGTACTCTGAGACATTTTCAATATATTATTATTATTAATGTTTTTCCTCTTATTCACGTCAGTCATATATTATTTCTTTTGTCTTTGTTTTCATTCCAGAGGTCCAAGCTGAGTCACATCCCCGTGGTGAAGCAGAGCCGCCTCGAACCCAGCAACTTCCTGGTTCTGGTCCTGGTCTCCATGGCGTTTGTTGCTGTGGTGCTCGGCCTGTCGGGGGCGCTTTTCTGCATGCACCACCGCTCCGGTTACGAGCTGAAAGAGAAGCTGGTCGGCATGGCAACAGACACTGGGAACGATGCCACGGCGACCTATCAGGTGAGAGCAGGAGGCTGGGCCTCGGTCTCGGACTGACGTCGTTAGAGCCGAACGGATTCTGATTGGTTGATTGACTGGTCGTGATGTCACGCGTAGGTCAGTGGGTGTGTGAATGAAAGGAAGGATGGAGATGTTTTTCCTGTCGTTGAAGAGATATTATCACAGAGCCTGACTGGATTAGAAGACAGAAGGATGATTTTTATTGGATGGAGACGTGAACAGGAAGTGAGCCTCTGGTCCACTAATTTAGCAGAAGAAATCTGATTATTAAAATCTTTTTTTCTTTTCTCAAGAAATTAACCGTCGGGCTTTTTTTTTTTGCAACTTCTGTTCGCTAATTATGCAGATGTCCTCGCATGACAGCAGCGGTGTATAAAACAAATTCTAATTGCGGCAGGGCGCTTTTAGCAGGGAAATGAGCTCGCAGCGTGACCTTTTCCCCACGGCCTCCTGGAGCCATATTGATTTTTTTCGTCAGGCTCAGCTGCTCTCGGCGAGACAAGCACCCTCCACCCTCCCTGTCAGCTTCAATATTTAATAGTCACCTCACCTCGCGCTTTTCCGGGGAAAAAAGTCCCGTCTGTGACTCACTGTAGGCTCGGGACAGAATTAGCTCTCATCTCATCAAGTTGTTCAGGGTCTGTCGTTCTTGTTGTTTAATTATGACATATTGATTTTTGTTTGTTTGTTTTGCGTGTGGTTGGTGTGTGGATCGATGGCGCCAGTTCTTCCAGGGTCAACTGGGATTGAGGAGGAAATAAAATGGAGGGCTTGGATGGTGGAGGCGGAGTTATGAGGGGTTTCCTCAGAACTGACAGCCTCGCTCGGTCTAACACACATGCGGCTAGAACCGGTTGCGCAGCACACAAATACACACAGCCGCAAATCAGGCGTATTTTAGTGAAAGGTGCCTAAGCTGGAAAAAAAAAAAAAAACATCACACACTTTTCATGTTTCAAAGGATTACGGGTACCATAATTCATAATTCCAAATGTACTATACATTTTATTTTAAAAATGAAGTTCAAAAAAATTTAACCGTAGCTCAACTTCATCAAATCTACTGTAGTTGTGTAATTGATTATTTTCCCATAACAGCATGACCCCAAGTGTTTTTTTGTTTTTTTTTTCTTACACAAGATGAAATTCAGTTGTTCCACCAGTTGTCAGGTGCAGTTTAGTTCTTGGTGGACTTGCTCCAGAGAAGCACCGTTTATTTTTATACAAAACATCACACTATATCAGATGTTCCAGAAATGTGTGATGTCATCATTTAAAGCTCGACGGCCTTTCGATTTCATAAAATCGGCGAAATTTAGTTCCGTCTGAAATGTGGTCATGGTGATATCTGTTTATTTCTGTAATATCTCACAAAATCTCAGACCATTCTGTGGCTGGGAAGTTACTTAATTTGAGTGGATTAAAGCAAATAATGTGCATGAAATCGCTCGCTTGGTGCAGTCAAGCAGACAGAGGAAGTCTGTGTGCGCATGCGCAGGTTTACCTTCTTCTTCTTCTTTTGGGTTTTACGGCAGCTGGCATCCACAGTGTTGCATTAC
>JAODVO010000001.1:57677080-57687241 GCA_025400055.1 Notarius lentiginosus
TAGTCAGCTGGGATAGGCTCCAGCTTGCCTGTGACCCTGCAGAACAGGATAAAGCGGCTACAGATAATGAGATGAGAAATAAAGACTGGAATACAGTATGTCTATATAAAATGTTTGATGTGTCATTATTTAATGCTTGTTGGAAATATGCTATGCTGTAAAAGCAACAAAACACTTCAGAACAAGCTATTATTGGAAAATTAAGTGAGAGCATCATATTTAATTCCTTGCCTTCATATGATCAATTTAAACCATACAAGTGCAAATTTGTATTTCAGTATAATATAGAATGAGGTGTTTCATGCTCATACAACAGGGATATTACTATATGCAGTGTTGCAGTCGAGTCACTAAACCAAGTCCGAGTTAAGTCTCGAGTCCCCAGTGTTCAAGTCTGAGTCAAGTCCAAGTCATTAAAGAAAATTTCGAGTCGAGTCCTAGAACAAGACTCCAACCACACCATTTGATGGTGGCTGTTGCTGTCTTTATGTGAAACTGTCTCTGCTACTGTGTTGGACTAACATTACTGCTTGACTGCCCCGTTTAAGTTAATAGGCTACAGATAAAAAGCTTGTTCATCACTCAGCAAGCCCCACTTTCAACAGAGCAATGAACATAGCATGTCACTTACATCTCTGGGTGGAGTCTTGCCGAATGACGATTGAAGTTTGAGGTTGTCCCCGCTGTCTCCTCGAGAGTTATTCTACATATGGAACACACAGCAGTGTATTTTTGTCACACTGCACCAGAAGTCTGTTTAAGCAAAACGGACAATCCTCGGGGCATTCTCTCCAGGCATTTTAGGGCCATTAGTGTTAGTTTGTTCCTGAACATGACGTATGAACAGGTGAATGTGCATTCTCTTGCACAAAATTAGTATAAAATTAATATAGATATAAATATCTTATGCCAAGTTATTATGGCATGTTACAAAAAATAAAGAAAAAATCCGAGTCCTCGTCTCCAGTTTACGAGTCCAAATGCAGTTAATGCACGAGTCCGCGTCCAAGTCATCAGTGCTCAAGTCCAAGTCAAGTCACAAGTCCTTAAAATTAGGGCACGGGATCAGAAACAATAAACAAGCAGTTGGTCGGGCAAAGCATTAATAGAATATCGTAGGCACAGACAAAGGCAGAATCAAAGGACTAGGAACAGGAACTAGGAATTCAGAAACCAGGAAATTAAAATAACACACAGCTCGGTAATGTGTCTAAACAACTCAATGCTTCGCAACCTGAGTTAGTCTTTGGCATTCTTATATGTGCGCATAGATTACGCCTTAATCCAGTGCCAGTGTGAGTCAGTTCACAGAGCGCGCGCAAGAGTCAGCGAACATGCATGGGTGTGACAGTACCCTATAGATCCGAAACGGTAAGCGATAGAGAATGACGCTTAGTGAGGAAAAGTTGTGCCCTGCTGTCCTGAACAAAAGTTAAAAAAAAAAACTGATTGAAAAAATCATGACAATTGACAGTTATAAGCGATTGAAAAAATCCAGTTTTTCATGGATCATTCCGGATCAGTGACCCAGATCAGCACCAAAAGCCATAGCAATGTAATTCAGCCCAGAGGGATTCTTCATGTGAAATTTGGTGATGATTGGTTGAAAATTGAGGGAGCAATAGCATCCTAGAAAATGTTAGGAGAAGAAGAAGAAAGTAGAAAGATCCTAAGTGTTCTCAGGCTCTTTCTACTTTAAAGATCCTAACAATTTGTGATACCGCTGCATGCATGAATTACTTACAAGCTGAGAGCACTTCGATGTCACCACGATGTCATAATTACACCTTGGGAACATGTACTGTACTTTTCTTCCAAGTTTCTATTTCTGTTGGTTTCAGTAATAAAACATCATGGTTGCTGCTCATATGAATGTGACATTTTAAGGCACATGCTAAGATTTAAGTGTTAATTTTGCATGTCAGCTCTTTACTTCTTCATTTTCTTTCAGTAAGAAAAAAAAAAAACTTCTTGAACTTGGTACAAATGATACAAAAACCTCATTTTTTCCCACACCAGCCAATTCCTTTCTCATACTGTCCGAATTTATGACCAAAACCACTTGAACACACACCATGTCCTAATCACAATCTCAGTACTTGTACACTACTTGAATTTTCAAGTTTGGAATTGAAGGCATCGTTACTCCATGCCCCCATGTCCATGTTTTTGTGGCTTCATTTCGATCCCAGTGTCGAGACTCATATTATTCTTCACTGAGATAACAAGCAGAAACACACTGGCCCTAATAACACAAAACAAATGTTAATGTCACATTGCTACACAGCAAACATTTCCAGGTCTGAGCATTTTTACCAAACCAGAACCCAAACCCAGTCCAGGTCAGTCTGTTTTTAACTGTTTGGCACATCAGAGCACAAACGCGTCTTCGAACATCAGCAGCACACGAGCTGCGTTTTCATTGTCCAACAGCCTAATTAGTGTGTGTCCTAATTCCAGCATTTAGAGGCGGTGTATCATGCTTTGGCTCGTTATCTCTCCCTCCAGACTTTTGTAAATAGTCATATTTTAAAACTTTAATCCCCTTAATGGAAGATGAAGGCAGACAGAGAGCCTGTCATTTCCTGAGATAAACGTTATCTCCACCACAAAGCACTCTTCTTCTCTTTTTCGCCACGCTAATGAGTTTGTTCTTAAGGACTCCCATGGAATGTTTCATCCGCGGCACCTCAATTAGATAACGCAGCACTTCTATGCAAGATGTCCATTCCCTTTTTTCTTGAGGACAGACAAAAACAGCATACACCGTATCGTCTCTCTGCTTGTTTTCTCATCGCTTCAAAGACAAGCGAGCATGTAGACTATGAGCTCAGAGCGCTGCGCTGCATGGGTCTTCACAAAAGACATGGGGATTTTTACTGCTGGTACATGTGTTATTTACTAACTCACAGATCAAAGACAAACCGGAACTTTACCTTATAACTTTAGTGGAGCGATATACAGACACATTCCGCGATGAAAGCATGAAACATTATCATGTTTAAATTTAAAAAAAGCTTGGATTTGATACAAATGTGAAACTTGATTTCTTATAATTTGAAGAAAACCAAAAAATCTCTTTGTCACATGCTCTTAGCATAAAGCATGATTATTTTTACTACAGATGTTTAGTCTAAAATGATCACAGTTTCACAAGGTTGTATTATCCATCTATCCGTTATCCGTAATCGCTTATCCTGTGCAGGGTCACGGGCAAGCTGGAGCCCAACCCAGCTGACTATGGGCGAGAGGCGGGGTACACCCTGGACAAGTCGCCAGGTTATTGCAGGGCTGACACATAGACACAGACAACCATTCACACTCACATTCACACCTACGCTCAATTTAGAGCCAACAATTAACGTAATGTCTTTGGACTGTGGGGGAAACCAGAGCACCCAAAGAAACCCATGCAGACATGGGGAGAACTTGCAAACTCCACACAGAAAGGCCCTCGCCAGCCGCTGGGCTCAAACCCAGGACCTTCTTGTTGTGAGACAACAGTGCTAACCACTACATCACTGTGCCACCACCAGGTAAATCTGCCAACAATATTTTCGAATGAACTTAGTTGGCATCATTTCCTGAAATTTACACCATGCAGTAATTTAAACTAAAGTGGTCCTGAACCGTATTTACTGAAGATCCATTATCTGATAACCATGAGCTGGCCTAGTGGTTAGTGTGTCCACCTCTCGACTGGGAGATTGTGAGTTCTACTCACGGTCAGGTCATACCAAAGACCATCATAAAAATGGTACCTACTGCTGTCTGACAAGGCATGCTGCAATACAGGTGCGAGTAGAGAGTCAAACTCTTGCGGTTACCAGAGGACTAGACCCCCACTGTAACCCTAGCTGTATAGGCGAGTGGTCAAGGGCTATAGAAGTGGAGATTGGTACCATGACATAAGGGCCTGGTTAGTACTGGGACAGGAGACTGCCTGGGGAGAGACTTTGATATTGATTATCTGAGAGGCAGAGTTCACCCTGGACGAGTCACCAGTCTATCACAGGGCTAACACAGAGAACAACAACCATAATGCTCATGGGCATTTTAGAGTCACCACTTGACCTGATCACCATGTCTTTGAACTGTGGAAGGAAACCAGAGGAAACCCATGCACGTACGGGGAGAACATGCCAACTCCACACAAACCCAAGTCAAATGCAATGTTCAAACCCAGAACCTTCTTGCTGTGAGGCGACAGTGAGAACCACCCTGACCAGAACCATCCTGACCTGCATCCATAATGCTCTAATATTAATGAGCATGGCCTTTAAGCTTTATACTGTATTTGACCACCTTCATAACACTAAAAAAAACCTCCCCTCTCCTTCCTACAACCTTTCTTTTAGGTTCCAGTCCTTTAAGTTATTTCATGAGTTTGTCTGAAGTCCATTCTTATGTAAACTTCTAAATGTTTGTGGTCACAGGGATGGTCAGTGCTTGAAGTTCATTTAATTACAACTAAATCCAACACCTGGCAGTGCTGTAGCAGGTGATGTTTTGAATATTGGAATTTCTCCCTGCCTCTACATGGACTCCGGTTTCCTTTCTCATCCCAAAAATATTCCAGTATGAGGACTGGGTATTTAATTTGCCCCAGGTGTAAAGTTCTGATCCTCAGTGATGGACTTGTACCAGAGTGAATTCTACCACCTCATGTCCAGTGTTCCCAGGATAGGCTTTAGATGCACCATAACCCTGACCAGGATGAAGCTCCAGTTCCCAGTGTTCCCAGTAATATCCTGAGCTCAGGAATGTTTTTCCACTTATCTTATCCATGTTGGTTTCCTCTGGATTCTCCATTTGGTTTCATCACATCCCCTAAAAAAAAAAAAAAATCATGAGGTGGATTGGCAAAGAAAAATTGCACCTAGAAGTTCAGGTGCTTTGTGATGGCTGGACTGGAGTCCCATCTGGTGCGTACTCCTGCCTTCCTCTCAGTATTTCCAGAATAGATTCTGGTGGCACGGTGGTGTAGTGGTTAGTGGTTAGCACTGTCGCCTCACAGCAGGAAGGCTCCATGTTTGAAACTCATGGCTGACAGGGGTCTTTCTGTGTGGAGTTTACATATCCGTGTCAGCTTGGGTTTCCTCCATGTGCTCTGGTTTCCCCCACAGTTCAAATACATGCAGATTGGGTAAAATACCCAGCCATTGGGGTTGCACAAGCCACTGCATAGTGCCAGTCCCAAGCCTGGATAGATTGGGGAGGGTTGTGTCAGGAAGGGCATGTAAAACCTATGACAAATTAAATATGCGTAACAGATCCACTGTGGTGACCTCTAATGGGAGCAGCCGAAAGAAGATTCTGGACCTCTTGCATACCAGACCAGGACAAATCTCTTACTGGTGATCAATGAAAATTTAATAGCTCTTGATGTTTATTAGATGATCTTTGGACAACCAACTGTGGTTCCAGGTCCTACAATTTTAAGTTCAGTTTCATTTCATGTTGACTCTATTGATACTTTTTATGAATGACTGATAAATGTAATTGGACATCTTGCTGAGGAATCAGAGGCTGGCTCATGACAGTTGGCAGGTAGTTTGTAGAATGTCCAGAGTCAGGTAACCCCTATAGAGATCTGGTTCATCCCCACCTCATGCTCTGCAACATGCCAATAGGTGTGGAATGGTTCTACTAAATTTACCCCTAGGTGTCAGCAATGGAGTGGCATCCCACCCGGGGTGTATTCCAACCTCATTCCCAGTGTTCCTGGGATAGATCCGAGATGCATTGCACGCCCAACCAGGATTAAACTGCTTCCTGCAAGTTGAAGAAATCCAACACAACAGCTCTTGCTTTGACATCACTTTGTTTTGCCCTCAAGACTGACTGCAAAACCTCGATAAAAAAGTGGGTGTTGAGGATCAGAGAGGATTTCGTCTGCTTGAATAAAGAATCTAAGTTTGTCTCCAAATTTGGCAAAACTAAGGGGTAGCAGTTTGTTGGCAATAATTCTTCTTTTCCTCAGTGCATATTGTTTTTGTCCTTGTCAGATTTGACAGACTGAAACCTGATTTGCATCAGTATTTCTGTCTGTCCTCTTTGTGAAGTCTCCTGGTGTGGCCCAAAGTGCCTCATGCTGCAGTTATTGTCTAGCTGGCACTTCACTGATCTACTTCTCAGCTTGGAGTAATTAGATTTTACGAGCACGATCATCTTTTTGAGTTTGAGATGATATATCCGCTTTAATATCTCCCTTTATGGGACGTGAGACAAGGGAAGTCAAAAGTCTGATATTAGCTGTCTGGCGTATAATGGCTCTTGCTGACTGTAAAGGTTGTGCTCAGCAATTATATCCATTTGCAGCCAGGCTAATGGTTGTGCATGTCGTTCATACGAACAATGAAGCTTTGTGTCTGATTTCTTTCTTTCTTTCTTTTTTTGCTGTTGCATGTTCATTGAACATCAGCCATGCTGCAATTAGCATAGCGGTGCAGCAAATTTAGTCTGGTTAGCTTTTATAATGAGCACAGAACACTGATGACTATCATAGATGATCTCACACATCATTTTATTTTGCATGTTATTATTTTTTTTAATATTGTCTGCACAACTTTATGAAACCAAAAGGTACTATCGTCACTGGCCATTTTATTAGGAACTCCCATCTGCTGTTTGTTTTCTGCAGTTCTCTAATCAGCCGATCCCTCGACAGCAGCACGATGCATAAAATCATGCAGATACAAATCAAGAGCTTCAGTTAATGTTCTCAATGTTCAAACATCAGAATGGAAAAATTGTGATCTCAAAGTGTAACTTTCTGTCACTGTGGCATGGGTGTTGGTATGAGCCAGATGGACTGGTTTGAGTATTTCAGAAACTGCTGATCTCCAGGGGTTTCCACACACAACAGTCTCTAGAGTTTACACAGAATGCTGGTTGCTTCAGCAACATGCTCCGCCATTTTATTTTTTCTCTACTTACAGTATATGAGCTGATATCCTAGTAGTAGAGTAGCCAATCAGAGCCTGCAATTGCTCATATACGGTGAATGTGGATAGAATAAATATACATTGAGGAGGTTTTTAAAGGGATAATAATATTAATTAGTTAATTATCATCGTGTCATGTTTATAAATTTAATATTGGCCTCAAATGGTGTTTCTGACTGATTTTGTGAAAAACCTAACCATCTCATTCTATCAGATATGACCTCTCATTTGATTTGTATCGAGACTTTAATTAGAAAATAAAGCTTGAAAGGAAGTAGTAGAGATCGTTAGTGCCTCTGATGAGTGTATGTAGCTAGGACATTTAGCTAGCTTTGCTAATCTAATCTGAGCATGTAGAGTAACAATCTAGATCGGTATGCTACATTATTGCACTTTTTAGGGTACAACGGCTTGTCACTGGGGCGGGAATAAATAAGGAAGGTACTTATTTGTACCCTTTATATACTGCATGGGACGTACGTACGTTTTCAGCCCTAAAAATATATACATGGGGTCCAATAATGAGCTCTAAGGGGTACATTAGTGTAGATTGTACCTTGAAGGACAGAACACGACTTGTCCATATTTCATACAGTGTATTTAAGTTGAGTTTAGCTCGCTCGTGTGAATGTAGGGTTAGGCTGAGAGTCAGACGAAGCCCCGGAAGCTTCTCTTGCTCTCGCAAGCTCATTAGAATTCCTTGAAATTTTATTCGACTTCTTTTTAGTGAGTAAAGCCTCCTTGTGTTGGATTACGCTGTCTTACAATGCCTGGGGACAATAGTGTCCCAGCTTGATCCCCTAACAAGGGAACATACCTGAGCTCCACTTAGCCAGCTTCCTATTGTGGCCACATAGAATGGCTGCGTTCCAATCCGCTGACGATCGACTTCTCGTTAACGAAGTTCTTTTGTAACACTCTGGGATAATGTGGATTATTCAGTGATATTTCTGCCAGACTCTCGAAAGGCTCTCAGGAGCAACATGTGATACCCATACGGACAGAATGGATAGGACCTCCAAATAAGATGAATATTAACAAGCGCCAATCAGAGTTGCGGTTAGCTCACGGTTTCCAGCAATGCCTGAACAACAGCTGTTTAATTTTGTGTTTTTATTTTCGTACAAGTCACTGAAACACCATCCAACCCTAATCCTTTGATTTAATGAGAATCAGACTCGAGCTTCAACTGCTGCTGGAAAGATGCAAATGGATTTTCTGTCATTATTCATTCGAGGCCAGTGCATTATGGATGGCATCCTAGGTTTTTTTTTTTTTCATTTTTAGTTGTTCAGACAAAGACAAACAGACAAGCTTCATCTCCTAGATGCTGAAACTCTCAACAACAAATGTGTTTGATTAGAGGGCTACCGGGTTTTATTCAGTGATCTGGCTTTAATCAGAGCACACAGACACTGTGACTGCAAGGAGAAAAGAGAGTGAAAGACAGAAAGAGGGAGGGGAAGTGAGAGGCAGAGGACAGCAGTGGAGGGATCCATGAGGGATCTGGCTCTGGACTTATCAGACTGTTGATTTGCTTTGTGATTTGTTTCGACTTTTTCTTTTATTCCACCTCCATCCAATTTCCTTTCATAATACTGGAGTAAATTAAAAATTTAATCACCAGGGTGGAGCAAATTACAAATTATAATCAGTAGCATCAGTGTAATGTGAGTTAAAGTTGAAAATTTGTGGAGATAATGTTCATTTAGGTAAACTCAGCTTTTCTGTAGTGTCTTTAGGATGCAGGGTCCTAGTGCCTGTCTGTCTCAGTGAAGGAGGCGTGGCCTCTATCTGTGTGTGTCAGTCTCAGTGAAGGAGGCGTGGCCTCTATCTGTGTGTGTCAGCCTCAGTGAAGGAGGCGTGGCCTCTATTAGTGTGTGTCAGTCTCAGTGACGGAGGCGTGGCCTCTATCTGTGTGTGTCAGTCTCAGTGAAGGAGGCGTGGCCACTATTTGTGTGTATCCGTCATAGTGAAGGAGGCATGGCCTTTGTGTCAGTTGGTCTCAGTTACGATATCTGTAAAGAAGGCATTTTTAGATGTATGATTTTTGATCAAATTTGATTTGATCATAACCATAAATAAACTATTACCCCCTCACACACACACACACACAGTGAAGGAGTCAGTCAGGTGCATGTTGGCCATTAGTTTAACTGGAGAGGCCCGCGTAATTATGCCTGGCATTTTGACAAGTGTTTGCTGGAGTGAAGGTCAACTGTGTGTGTGTGTGTGTGTGTGAGAAAGAGAGAGAAAGATTCATGCTAATCTCACAGCGAGACACTCCACCATCACTCTATTCCAATTAGAGAGAGAGAGAGAGAGAGAGAGAGAGAGAGATGGGGAGGGGGAAGCTGAGACAGGAGTGCAGTTTCATCCACCTGCTTTTACTTTTACATTTATTCATTTGGCTGAGGGTTTTATCCACAGAGAGTTACAGCTGAGACAGTCCTGAGACTGAGTGCTTCAGGGTTAAGGCCACTTGCTTAAGGGCTCAACAGCTCTCTGGCCATCCTGGGATTTGAACTGACAACCATTTGATCACTAGCACAGAAGTTTAACTACTGAGTTTCCTATTGCTCATGTTTATTTTGCATAAAACATGTCTGAGCTTCAGCTCTATCTGAAGCTAAAGTGTTGGCTGCAGTGAGGTGGAAATGTTGGTGTGGAGATAATGGATGAGTCAGGAATATCCTGAGATCCAAATTACACAACATTCTGAACTCTACAGCTGTAAATGAATCAAAGTATGTTGAAAAATTTTAATTGTAGATGAGTTACTGTGCTAGAAGAGGAACAAACTTCAGGAAGTGATGTAAGAGGAAAATAATCAACTTCAAAGAGGTTAATTATTTTCTGATCAAGGCACAACACCGAGGGTTTTATTCTTTATGTATCTAACTAACATGTCTGTTCAAAGTAATAAATTATTAAATACACACAGCTAGCTCGCTAGCATTACAGACATTTTGGTAGCAAAACAAAAATAGCTAATTATCAAGCTAGGTATGTCTACAGTATTTTTGCATTCACTGACTGATTGCAGCTGCCTTTTCCACACGTTTATATCATTTGCGTACCGGGCAGGTGTTGGTGTGGAAGACGCCATCCTCTACCTGCAACACCGAGCCCACTCGCATCTGGATAAGGGAAATGGCACAGTGAGGATCCTCTTCTTGGACTTCTCGAGTGCCTTCAACACCATCCAGCCCCT
>JAODVO010000001.1:58645904-58656142 GCA_025400055.1 Notarius lentiginosus
GTACGGCAAGCGCCAGCACCCAAAAGGCACGAACGCGAAAGGCAGTCGTGAAGGCCCATGGTCAACTAGGCTGAATGCGGTACAACATGTATAATAATTTCAAACATTGTAAAAACAAAACAGAGATTTTGTGAGAATTAACTTAATACAAAGAGAGCATATTTTAACTCCGTTACAATAGCTTTTAAATCACTGTTAACCTAGATGCTGTTTTCCCTCCTTTTAGTTTTGTATTTTTAATCTTAACATTATTTACTTGTTTCGGAGGTGAAATTAAACTCAATTTTGTTGTGAACTAAGTGAACAATGTCTCTGTTCTTTTTGTGAACTTACCTGTGTGAGAACCCCCCAGCTTTATTTTGTGAGTCGGGTTCAATTATACCAGATTTTTTTGTTTCATTCAAGTGACTATTCCCTGGGTGAAATTCCCAGGGTGATGTAGTTGGGCTTTAGTGCTGTAAAAGCCAAAATCTAACCAAGGCCCTAATTCGGTTACAATTTCTTGGTGTAGTCAGGTGTAGGTTATTTTTTTTTATTATTCAAGTGAGTGAGTTTTATCTTTTTAAACAAAGCAGCAGTTGGCACTACGAGGGACCTGACATTCATCTGGCTGAGGACATTGATTAACAAGTGCCTGTTGTGTTGAGGAGCCATGGGTGAAGAACTGCAGGAACTGAGGGAGCTTGTTAAACAGTTCCAGGCAGAAAAGGAGCATCTGCTGCAGGAATGGTCAGGTGCACGGTTAGCACCTAGCACTTCAGCTGCTCCCACAGGATTCTGCTCCTCCTGAGCACATATTCTACCTCCCCAGTGAGAGAAAATGTCCCCTGTTTAGAGGCACCCATGGAATTGGGATAGATGAGTGGGTGGAGGAGGTATGAGCTAGCATGAGAGCTAGACATTTGAGTCCTCAGGACCAGGCATATTTTGTTTTTGACCATTTGGAGGGAAAAGCTAAAGATGAGATCAGGTATAGGCCCTGGGCTGACCGAGAGGACCCACAGCAGATTTTTACCATTTTGTGGGAGCTTTATGGATGTACAAAATCTTATGTCTCCTTGCAGGAATAGTTTTTCTCAAGCAAACAGTTAAAGGGTGAATCATTGCAAGAATATTCACATGCTTTGTATTGCCTGATGGTGAAAATTGTTGCTAGTGCCCCTGGTAGGCTGCCTAACACTGCTGTTTTACTGCATGATCAGTTTGTGGAAAATGTCAATGATTCTGCTCTTTGCAGGGAATTGAAGCAGTTGGTCCATGGTAAATCTGAACTCTCACTGCTTGATGTTCATGCTGAGGCCATCAGATGGGAACATGAGGGTAGGCCAAATAGCAGCAGTCAGAGATACCCTGTCCCATCTCTATGTGCTGCACAAAACTCTAGAGTCCTGAGTCAAGTTGGCGGCCCATCTACTAGTTCCACCACTTCCCAACTAGTGGGGTTGGCAGCCATGCTACATAAACAGCAAGAGCAGATTGATCAGTTGAGCAAAATTCTTCTGAAAATGCAGGCACTTCCACATCCCAGGACTAACAGAGGCAATGTAATTTGTAGATGGTGTCAGCAGTTGGGTCATTATGCGAGTAATTGTGATAATGAGTGGGTCCTTGCTCAGCCCAGTCACTTGGTTTATGCCGCTCAGGTTGCAGCTACTACTACCTAAACTAGCTTCCTCCAGTGGTCAGAGCCAAACATGTGGGAGGGGGGACCTGAGTGGCTCATATGATGAGAGAGCAGCCCAATTGATTGCCCCCTGCCCTCAAGTGATTATTAAACTAGCAGGTGTAGAGGTAAAGTGTTTGTCTTTAGGGAAAACTTTCATGATAAACTGCATTCTTGTCATTGGTTGCAATTAAAAGCTGCAAATGGGTTACAGATCCCTTACCTTGACTATTGGGAGCCAGACATTGAAGTGTGCAGCAAAACCATTCCTAAGCGAGGTGTATTGGTAGTTGCGGAACCTCCTGAGCAGCCCACCCCACCTGAAGTCTCGGGAATTTTGGGTATGAATGTTATTTGGGGTTGTTATGATGAACTGTTGAGCCAGTCCGGCCCTGATTTGTTCACTCTCCCCACAGGACAGGTTGCATCAGAGCCTTGGCAGCAAGCTCTGCAACTTTGTCATCAGGTGGAGACCCAAACCCCTAAGTAACAGACAGGTTTTGCTAGGGTTTGTGGGAGGAGACCACTATATATTCCTGGTGGCACTATCAAAATAGTAGTTGCCACCTGCTCTGTTCAGTTTGGGTCCTCTAGTTCAGTCTTTTTAGAGCCCTGAACTGATCATCACCTGCCTGAGGGCCTGCTAGTCTCCCCTGCCCTTGTTCATGTCACCCTGGGCACTGCTTATATACCTGTTGTTAACGTAGGTTGCTCTGCAGTCACACTTCATCCTTGCTGCCTCTTAGGGTTGTTGTCAAAGACAGAGGTAGTAAGCCTACCAGCAGGAATTAGTGAGGTAAAGAGTGAGCCAGGCAAGACCACCACAATAGTTAATTCCCAAGTTGGGAAAGTTAGCTTGGTGCAGGAGCAGATTAGGACCCTTGATTTATCTCTTCTCTCAGATGAAGAACAGGACCAAGTGAGAGCATTGTTAAAACATGAATCTGTGTTTTCTGCTTTTGAGGGTGACCTTGGCTGTACTAACCTTATCTCCCATCATATTCCCCTACTTGCCGATATACCTGTAAGGCAGAGGTATCAACATATTCCTCCTTCTGATTATGATGCAGTTAAAGCCCACATACACCAGCTGCTAGAGGCTCAGGTGATTAGGGAGAGTAGTAGTCCCTATGCCTCCCACATTGTCCTGGTTAGAAAGAAAGATGGCAGCCTTCACCTGTGTGGACTACCAGCAGTTGAACCGCAAGACAAGGAAGGATTCCTTTCCTCTTCCTCAAATAGAAAAGTCCTTGGAAGCATTGTCAGGAGCTAAGTAGTTTTCCACCATGGACTTAGTTAGTGGCTGTAACCAGGTACCAGTAGCAGAGGAAGGCAAGCCACAGACTGCCTTTTGTACCCCTTTTGGAGTATTCAAGTTCAACAGAATGCCATTTGGGTTGTGCAATGCACCATGTACATTCCAACACCTTATGGAAAGGATGTTTGGCCCCAGCATTGCCAGTCCTTACTGTTGTACCTCGATGATATCATTGTTTTTTTCTTCCAGTGTGGGAGAGAAGTTGAACCATCTGGATCTGGTGTTGAGTCATCTGCGGTAGAAAGGACTTAATGTTAAACTGAAAAAGTGCTCCTTCTTTAAGAAAAAGGTACAGTACGTGGGTCACCTCATCTCCAAGGAGGGCATTTCCACTGACCCCAGTATGATCCCAGCAGTTGCTCACTGGCCTCATCCCACCATTGTCTCTGAGCTCAGGTCCTTCCTGGGTTTTCCGCTACATCATTTGGTGGTTGAACTCTCAGGAGTAAGGACTCGTAAAGGCCAGGGTGCCTTGCTGGGAGAGGTCTGGTCAGAAAGCTGTGAGAGGAGCTTCCAGGAGCTCAAGGCCTGGTTAATAGGTGCACCTGTTTTGGCCTTTGCTGACTTCTCTCTCCCTTTTATCCTGGAGGTCAATGCTAGCCACAATGGCTTGGGCGCTGTTCTGTCACAGGAACAGGAAGGTGAAGTGAGGCCCGTTGCCTATGCCATTCGAAGCTTCCACCTTGCAGAGAAGAATTATAGCTCCATGAAATTGGAGTTCCTTGGCATGAAGTGGGCCATGACTGAAACATTTAGGGAGTATCTGTGGGGTCAGAAGTGTGTGGTATGGACTGACAATAACCTTCTGAGGCATAGCCGTACCTATGACCCTACAGCTATCCACCGGGGGAGGTAAGATTGAGCATGCTGTGCAATCTGCTGTTACTGTCCTACCCTCTTACACTTCTGTTGATCTGCAGGCTCTCCAGGAGGCTGATCCCACCATTGGCACCTTCCTTCAATTCTGGCAGGAAAAGAGGATGCCAAGTCAGACTGAAAGACAGGGGCTGAGCTCTCAAATGCGTGGGCTGGTGCAGCAGTGGGGTCGGTTGGTCCAGGGAAATGGCCTCCTCTATCGTTGTTTTTTTCCATCCAGATGGAGGAGAGGAAGTCTATCAGCTTCTCTTGCCAGAGAATCTCAAAGAGGAGGTCTTGAATCAACTCCATCAGAATCATGGCCATCAAAGCATAGAACGAATCACTGACCTTGTGAGGCAGAGGTGCTATTGGCCAGGAATGAACAAAGACATCCGTGAGTGGTGTGAAAATTGTGAAAGATGTAGTCTTGCTAAGTCTACCCAACCCCACATTTGGGCACCTATGGGTCACTTGCTGGCTGCAAGATCAAATCAAATCCTGGCCATTGATTTCACTCTGCTGGAACCCTCTAGGGATGGTAAGGAGAATGTTTTAATAATGACTGATGTCTTCTCCAAATTTACCCAGGCTGGACCCACTAAGGACTAGAGGGCCCCCACAGTTGTAAGAATACTGGTTTAGAAGTGGTTCTACCATAATGGGGTCCCAGATCAGATACATTTTGATTGGGGGAGGAACTTAGAAAGTGCCCTGGTCCAGCAGCTGTGCGAACTGTATGGAGTGCAGAAGACTCGCACTACCCCCTACCACCCTCAGGGAAATGGTCAGTGTGAACGATTTAACCACACTTTGCACGATCTGTTGCGCACACTTCCACCTGCACAAAAGTGTCCTTGGCCTGACCACCTTCCCCAGCTTGTGTTTAACTATAACACTACAACTCATCATTCCATGGGAGAGTCCCCACATTTTATGTTCGGCCAAGAACCTCACCTACCTGTAGACTCCCTTCTAGGCCACTTACAGTACCAGAATCAATGGCTGGCAGCATGTGTGACTGGGTGAAGGAGCACCGACGGTGACTGCAGGTGGCTTTTGAGTGTGCAAAGGAGCAGATAGAGTCTGCAGCTAGGCAAAGGAAGGACAGACACAATCAATTACCACTGAGTGAGCCATTGGTGATGAATCAGGAGGTTTATTTGCAGGACCATTCTGCCTGTGGTTGAAAATAAAACACAGGATGTTTGGAGGCCCAAAGTCTACAAAGTGGTGAAAAGACCTGGCCCTGGTGGAGTAGTCTATGGGTGGGACTACGATCTCCCAGGTAGCAGTCTCTAGCAGCACAGTACCAGCATTTTACATTTTACCAGCTCCACGACATGATCCAACTCAGGTAAAACATGTGCATCGTGTTTTGCCCAAATTGGTCCCTTCTTCTTTGTGCCCCCAGTTTAGCTCTTTGGACCTCCCACCAGTAGGGAGTGATGATGGTGACACAGAAGAGGATGGGGATGACCTGGGGCTGTTGGTGGTTATGACAGCACCTGAGCACAACCAACCCTCAATTGCGCAACCAAGCTCTTCTGATGCAGCACCATGAAATCTTCCACTAACAGAAATTACTGACCCTGTTCTCTCATCTCCAGCAGACCATGCCCCTAATGCCACTTCAGCTCCCCTCAGGAGGACCACTAGGATGACCTCAGGCCAGCACCCTAACATCCACCATCTCCCAGGACCAATACAGGGGAGGGTGGGGGGATAATGATCTCCCAGGTAGCGGTCTCTAGCAGCACAATACTAGCATTTTTTTGAGCATGGAATTAATGGGTGTCATAGTGGATTGGCAGGTCGCCGATAGAAAATGGCGGGGGGAGGGGGGGAGGATGTAACCGGCAGGTGAAATCAGTCTTCCCCATCATCTCTGGTGTGGCAGCTGTGGGAGTTACCTTGTTAATATTGGAGTATAAAGGCAGGTATCAGCATGATGTATAACTACCGCTACACTTCTGGGTTTTGCTGCTTGCTGTTCAGGATCTGGTTTGAGATAACGCTGCTGGCGTCACCTTCATGTTTTTAACATTGGCCGGTGGATATTAACAAGACCGTTTCAACCCATGTTGAGCCTGCCACTGCTGCTTTGTTTTGCTTTGTTTCACTTTGTTTTGTTTTGTTTGTTTTAACATTATTGGAAATTTTATTTTGTTTGTCACATTTTATTGAGGAACAGCACTAGGTTTTGTTTTCAGTGATTTTATTTGTCCCCCAGCTTTATAGAGGTGTCCACCAGTTGTGTTTTCATAGGTGACTACTTTTATGTTTATTGTTTTGCTATTTGGTGTGTTTTATTTTAAGTAGATTACATGTTGAACTATTTTGCTATGTATTTATTTATTGTTTTAGCTGCCTCATAATATGCCACCTCTTAATTTATTTATTTATTTATTTATTTATTCATTTTCTGGGTTTGGTATAGCTTTTAAATCACTGTTAACCTAGATGCTGTTTTCCCTTCTTTTAGTTTTGTATTTTTAATCTTAACATTATTTACTTGTTTCAGAGGTGAAATTAAACTCAATTTTGTTGTGAACTAAGTGAATAATGTCTCTGTTCTTTCTGTGAACTTACCTGTGTGAGAACCCCCCGCCTTTATTTTGTGAGTCGGGTTCAATTATAACAGATTTTTTTTTCATTCAAGTGACTGTTCCCTGGGTGAAATTCCCAGGGTGACATAGTTGGACTTTAGTGCTGTAAAATCTAGCTTAGGCCCTAATTCGGTTACGCTTACATTTGTACCCTGCCAGAAATACCACTTGAATGCTGCAACAACCTGCTTCCCTTTAGTCTGCCATCTTCTTTCTATTTTCCCTGGGGAGAGTCTTCTTCTTTGGTTATTCAAAGGCTCCAAATGATTTGGCATAGTGTGGTACGTTTGCATACAATGGATATAGTAGATCATCCTGGTCCTGCTTGACTACTAGTAAATTCCTACTGAGTATTTGGACTCCCTACAGACTGCTTTTTGCATACTAATAGTATGGAACTATGCATACTTGGACACAGCCATAGAGTTTATTTCAAGTGTAGAATTTGCATTTGGAATCTGTTGTTGTGGGGTAACATGGTGATGTAATGGTTGGCACTGTTGCCTTACAGCAAAAAGGTCTTGGGTTCAAGCCCAGCAGCCAACGAGGGCCTTTCTGTGTGGAGTATGCATGTTCTCCCTGTGTCTGCATGGGTTTCGTCGGGGTGCTCCGTTTTCCTCCACAGTCCAAAGACTTGCAGGTTAAGCTAATTGGTGGCTCTAAATTGACCATAGGTGTGAATGGTTGTTTGTCTCTATGTGTAAGCCCTGCGATGAACTGGTGACTTGTTCAGGATGTACCCCGCCTCTTGCCCATAGTCAGCTGGGATAGGCTCCAGCTTGCCTGCGACCCTGCACAGGATAAGCAGCTACAGATAGTGGATGGATGGATGGATGGATGGATGAAGTTTGAAAAGTCACAGTAAGAGAATGTGTATTTATCATCTGTTATTCAGATAAATCTGATCCATTCTGATAATAAACATGAAATAAAAGTTATATAAACCTTCACAATATCAATTTGTTTTCAAATCTATTTTTGTGGAGCATCTGCCATATAAATATCTGGAAGTGAACTGTTGCTATCGCAACAATAAAGTCCTAGAACCATTGCGTGAAGATAAACTTGTGATTTGTAGCTGCACTACTTTCAGAGCTGCTGTTATCAGAAATTTATCAACACCTGAATCAATAATTCTACATCAATGTGGAATAAAACCAAATAAATCTTATTTGGTTCATTTTAAAATGTAAAAATAAGAATTGGAAAGTCATACCTCTGATGATTTAAAATATGACACCTGAGACAGTCCGAACCTGCAAACTCTTCACAAAAAACGTTGCATTTAAAGATTTAAATAATCCTAAATGTTTGTTTCTCTGTAACAACATCTGATAGCTGCGTGATAACCACATGTTTCCTGAGAAAGCCGAGGGGGGGGTTTCACTCTTACAGGTTTTTTTTTTTACTCAGTTTACTCATGATGTGTACTCTCAAAAACCGCCTGCCCATTTTCTTACCTCATAAAATCAATGGCTAGTTGAATTTTTTTACATCCTGATCATCTACATCCACAACAGCAGAAGCAGTAGAAGCAGCAATGTTCTCCCGTTGGTTTTCTCTCCTTCTGGTTCTGCTGGCTCTTCAGTCCCACGCAAAAGGCGACAGTAAGTTAAACATAAACCTTTGGAATGTTTTATCCCATGAATCATAAGCATTATTTCTGAATGTTTGTCTTCTTTTCATCACAGGTGAGCTGACTCGCTTCTGTTTAAACACAGAAACCCATGGAAAAATATACAGTGACGTGAAATTGCAAGGTAGAACATCGCCATGCACATTTTTCCTGTTCTGTTTCCAATGCAAATTTCTGTGATGTTCATCTTGCCAAGTTATTTATTAAGACTACAATAGCTTGTTAATTAAGCCAGCATGAATATCAAGGGCATAAACACAGGTTATAAACATCACGAAACATTCAGTTTCATTGCTGTGATCATCTTGTGTAATGTAATGCGTTTTCTCTCATTTAGCCACAATTTCTGCACCTCAACATGATTTCACAGAGGGACAAGAACGCAAGGGAATTTCAGGTCACTCCCAGAAAATCACTGTCTTTGATTTAATGGGAAATTTATATTGTGTTTGCTTGAAGATTCTTGAAAACGTTTCGCCTCTCACCCGAAAGGCTTCCTCAGTTCTGTCTGACTAATAGGGAGCATCAGGTATTTATCCTCTCATAGATCATCATACCCGTGAAATACTCCTCAAAATTTAAATAAAAGTGCCCCAGATAGCTAATGTATTCATTGTATTAACATTCCTGTAGCTAAGCCTATAACTCGACTTAACCAGAACGTTAAAAGTGAACACCAAGCATACCAGCCCACGCTGGACCCTCCCCAGTTTAGAACAATGAACCCACAAGTCATTCTGGTTCCCCTGATGTTCGGTCACAAAAAGGCATGCTTCTCCGAGCCTTTATGCTCACTCCACCGTGACAGTCAGGAGCACAGATAGCCGAGCCAATCTGATGTATATTATCCTCTTAGGAGGAGGAGAAGGAGGGTGTCTGTTACAGATTTAGAGCCATCAGGGTGCGGTGGGGTAGAGAGGCACTGCAGACACACAACGTCAGATTGAAAACCATTTCATAGACTCTTAATAGCCACAAAATACATCAGCTGGGGATCCTCACGGAGAAAACAGGCACAGGAGCTATTCTGGATAATAGGAATGCAAGGAACACAAAGTACACAAAGAAATAAAGGTCTCGTTAATCTCATTCGGCTTCACTGACTGAATTGATTAGGCTCTTTAGTTCGCACACTGAAATTCTCTTGCTTTGTGTACTGATGACAGTAAGTAATCCACCTTGACCAGGCTCATTACCAGAAATCCCACCCTGTAAAAACTATTTCAGGAATGTAGCACCATCACACCTGACGACAACGTGATTCACATCCTGTGTAACTCTCTCTCTCTCTAAAAAAAAGAAAATCTGGAATATTGCATGTTATTTCCAGGCCACAGAGAGCCACTATCAATATGCAGGAGATTCCTAGAACATCTGGAAGAGATACGATGTCTACATTACACCCAAAAGTGTATTTCACCTGGATCACTGCTGACGGCATGTTTGAGGGACTGGGCTTCTATTTGAAGCCCAAATACACAGGATATATCTTTTTCTATATAAATCACAGGACACAACTGTTACTGATACAATATGCATTAATCTACAGTCTGGGCTAGAAAGAAATCAACCCCAGCGTCACTTCTTCATACCATTCTGTGTATTTTGATACAGCGGCTGGTGGAGCTGTTGCACTCGGTTCCGTTTTAACAAAAAAAAAACAGGGCGGAACGGTGGCGTACTGGTTAGCACGGTCATGTCACAGCAAGAAGGTTCTGGGTTCAAGCCCAGCAGCTGACGATGGCCTTTCTGTATGGAGTTTGCATGTTCTCCTTGCGTCTGCGTGTGGTTCTTCCGGTTTCAGTCCAAAGACATGCAGGTTAGGTTAACCGGTGGCTCTAGGTTGACCGTAGGTGTGAATGTGAGTGTGAATGGTTATCTGTGTCTATGTGTCAGCTCTGCGATGATCTGATGACTTGTCCAGGGTGTACGCCGCCTCTCACCCATAGTCAGATGGGATAGGCTCCAGCTTGCCTGTACAGGATAAGCGGTTACGGATAAATGTTTTAAGACATTTCTAGACAGTAAGTAAACGGAAATAGATGCTGAAAGTGAAATTTATATCTGTGTCTTATTTTATGGGCGGCACGGTGGTGTAGTGGTTAGCGCTGTTGCCTCACAGCAAGAAGGTCCGGGTTCGAGCCCCGTAGCCGGCGA
>JAODVO010000001.1:58805129-58812629 GCA_025400055.1 Notarius lentiginosus
GTGGGGGAAACCAGAGCACCCGGAGGAAACCCACACAGACATGGGGAGAACATGCAAACTCCACACAGAAAGGCCCTTGCTGGCCACTGGGCTCAAACCCGGAACCTTCTTGCTGTGAGGCGACCGTGCTAACCACTACACCACCAGCAACAGACACATTACTAAGCAAGAATAAAGCATCATGCCTGAAAGATTAGTGATTTTTTTTTTTAGAATTCTGCTTTCAATATTGTGACATAGAAGAACAAACCTGGCAGTTTTATGAATCAGAATTAACAACAATCCCAATTAAGTGCAAAGCAGTTATGCACCAATTTAAGTTGGATTCAGCAAATACAGACAATAATACAAATAAAAATAGATAAGAATTCCAAAAGATGGACTTTATCTTACTGTTGGCCACTGTGAATGACTGCAGGCAGGCAAGACCCAGCAGGAGAAAAGGGAAGATCATGACTGCTGATGGTGATGATGATAAGGATGATGATCACAATGTGAACAGAATCGTGTGAATGCAAATATCACCTCTGCAGTGGTTTTATTAGCTGATTAGAGGCGTGGGAGTATGTGGTGGGTGGGTGGGTAGGGGGGCTCAGATTGTCGGTTATGAAATGTGACTTCGAGAGGAAAAAAGCACCTCTTCCACAGGAAACCCAGCTGTGGTTTTCACCTTAACTAACACAGAACTGAGCAGCTTTTAACACCTCATAGCCAAACTCACATACTATGTATAAGAATAGTTTCAGTTTTCTTTGAATAAAGAGCATCATTCAGTTTTTACTCAACACTGCAAACAATCACACACAATAAATACTTTAATCACACAAGCATGTATACTTCTTTGAATTGGTGATAATTGTGCTCTTAGAATTGTTTTATATTAAAGTAGGTGAAAGTAGTAAATCAGAATAACCTGATAGTTTATCTTCATGGATTGCAAATCAGCAACTTAAATAAAACAAAAAAAAAAAAGTGATCAGCTTTTGTAAAAAGTACGAAAACTAAAGGCCTGAACATCTGGGGAAACATAGCAGGCCATGATGAAAAACAAAACTACCCTCAGTAGTATGTTGTTGTTTGTGGTCAACAGGAGCAAAAAGTGTTTGGGTGAGAAAGAGATAATGATCAGCATGCTAGCTGTTGCACACAGAGTCTGCATACTGAGCCTGAAGGTCAAGCACACTAAAAATTATCTCATGCCACTCGCTTTGCATTGATCATGAAAAATCGAGAGGGCTCCTTAATTTAATTACATTTTATTTGCATTGAAGTTTTAAAGATACACATTGTCACAAAACAGCTTTACAGGAATCCAGGTGTAGATTCACATGTTTTATGAGCAAGCCAGAGATGACCTCTTTATTGCAAGCTATTTTCAGGTGAAAATAGATAATGCATGCTCTAAAAGTCATAAGAAGTAATCAGAAATTGTCATCTCATTTCACTAGTTTGTATATTCAGTGGATTGTCATGAAGTAGGAAGATTTTCTGAAGACATTGAAAATGGAGGCAAATAGATTGGAATATGGTGGTTTTATCTGAGTATACAACAGATTATAATTTATTTCTTATAGAAAGAAGAAATCTTTGGTAGTGGGTTGACAAACTATTCGCATATTTACAAAATATTATAATTATATCCACTTCATGTTAAAACTGTTAAAAATATTATGATCATGTTATCTGGCAGGGTAGTGGTTAGCACTGTCGCCTCACAACAAGAAGGTCCTGGGTTCGAGCCCAGTGGCTGGCAAGGGTCTTTCTGTGTGGAGTTTGCATGTTCTCCCTGTGTCTGCATGGGTTTCCTCTGGGTGCTCCGGTTTCCCACAAAGACATGCAGGTTAGGTTAATTGGTGGCTCTAAATTGACTGTCGGTGTGAATGTGAGTATGAATGGTTGTTTGTCTCTGTGTCAGCCCTGCAATAACCTGGCAACTTGCCCAGGATATACCCCGCCTCTCACCCATAGATTAGATTAGATTAGATTAGATTAGATAAAACTTTATTGATCCCTTTGCTGGAGCCTAAGCTGGAGCCTATCCCATAGTCAGCTGGGATAGGCTCCAGCTTGCCTGCGACCCTGTAGAACAGGATAAGCAGCTACAGATGATGGATGGATGAATATCTATTATCACCCAAATGAGGATGGGTTCTCTTTTGAGTCTGGTTCCTCTTGAGGTCAACATGAGGATGTCATGTCGTCTGAGAGAGTTTTTCCTTGCCACTGTCACCAAAGACTTGCTCATTGGGGATAGATTATGGATAAAATTAGCTCATGTTTAAAGTCATTAAAATTCTGTAAAGCTGTTTTTCAACAATGTCTATTGTTAAAAGCACTATAAAAATAAACTTGACTTCCATCACCTCCATGAATCACCTCTTTATCAAGTTGGAGGGGTTTGAGTGCCCAAGTGATCCCAAGAGCTATGCTTTTGGGGGCAACTTGCCCAAGGCAGATTGGTCCTAGGTGAGGGGCCAGACAAAATGTGATTCTTCAGATCACAGAAAGCACAATACCTTGGCTACAACAGAGGTACTGGGGCCTGACCCTGGAGACAGATTTGCACTGAGTTCCTTCAGGCTCTGGATGTTATCTTGGTTGACATGCCTCTTCAACATTGTGCAGTGGCCAGGTCCAGTGCCTCTGGATTGGCAGACTAGGGTGGTGAGCCACCTTTTTAAGAAAGAGGACTGGAGGGTGTGTTCCAACTTTAGAGGATCACACTCATCAACCTCCCTGGGTCTGGGAAGGTCAATGCAATGGTGATGGAGAAGAGAGTCCATCTATTCATCAAACCTCAGATTCAGGAAGAATAATGTGCTTTTTTGTCCTGGTTGTGGATCACTGGACCAGCATTTTACCCTCACAAGGGTACTGTAGGTTGCATGAGAGTTTGCCTAACCAGTCTACATGTGCTTTGTGGACTTGGAAAAGTACAACATTGCATACAACCATGTCCTTCATTGCATCCTGTCAGGAGTGCTTCAGGAGTATGGGTTACTGGGCCTGCTGCTGCAGGCTATTCAGTCCCTGTATATCCAGAATAACAGCCTGGTTTGCGTTGCCAGTAATAAATCAGACTAGTTCTCAGTGGGTGTTGGATGCCACCAGGGCATGTCCAAGCACCTCCAAGTCTGAGGCCATGATTCTTGGCCAGAAAAGGGTGTTCTGGGTTGGGGATCAATCATTGCCTTAAATGGAGAAGCTCAAGTATCTTGGGATCTTGTTCCCAACTGGGGGAAGACTCGATTGGTAGATCCACAGGCAGATCAAAAGATCAAAAGAAAGCCAAAAGATTGCAAGTACAAGAAATAAGATTTCTCTGAAAGGTGTCTAAACCCACTCTTAGAGACAGGGTGAGAAGATTGGATATTTGGAAGGGGCTCAGAGTAAAGCTGCTGCTCCTCTGCATCAAAAAGATCCAGCTGTGGTAGTTTGGGCACCTATCAAGGATGTCTCCCGGATGCCTACGAGGTGAGATGTTCCAGGCATGTCCAACTGGGAAGAAGTTCTATGGCAGATCCAGGGCATGCTGAAGAGATTATATCACTCAGATGGCTTGGGAACACCTTGGTGTCCCCTCAGAAGTGATGGAGGAGGTTGCTGGGGGCCTGGACATTTCTGGTGGAACTGCTGCCCCATGACCAAGACACAGATAAGTGGCAGAAAATGGATGGATGGATGGATGGATATAATTTCTCTCAAGAACCCAATAACAACATATAGTTGTCATGATGATCCAGGACATAGGCATGAAGGAGACAGTTAAAGATGGAATAATTTGGTTATATTACTATAACTATCAACATGAAAAGGGTTTAAAACAAAGAAAAATGGTGAAATAAACAATGGTGATCAGTGATTGGTTGGTGAAAACAACAGTAATAAGTGATCGTAGGTAACAATGGTGAAAAGTGATTGGTTGTTTGGAGCTGTTTGGAGCAGTGGCTGGTACAGGATAATTCCAAATGTATGCTCAAAAAAGTTTTTTTTTAATTAATACATTTATTTTTTGTTTGTTTTTTGCTAGGATCATCCAGCAGGTTTATCAGTCTCAGAAAAAAAAAGCTACCCAAATGTATTGTTTGCACATATATTTGTATTTGTGCATCAGGTCAAATTTTCTCTTCCATTTACAAAATACAGATTAAGAGAAGAGTGGGGGAAGGGTGGACAGGAAGTAAATTAGGTCATGGTTTGATGTGATACAGCCTCTTTACCACAAATTTCCCTTGTGATATTGCAAAAGAACACAATAACTTTGGCAAACATGTTCACAACAGAAAAAGTCTGAATCAGACAGCGTCAGCATTTATTTATACTGTGTTGTTTTGTCTCTTCTATTTGCTTTTGCCTGAGTAGTGTTCAACACTCCATAGCCAAAATCACATAAAATGTTGAAGAATAATTTCAGTTTTATTTGAATAAATAGCATAATTATATCGACTAATAATATTGCATCACAATCACACAGTAAATCCAAGGACACTGTTCATTATTTTATTTAAACAAGAAGCATAATACATACTTTTGTAGTTAATAAATAAATATCCATTATCTGTAGCCACTTATCCTGTTCTACAGGGTCGCTGGCAAGTTAGAGCCTATCCCAGCTGACTATGGGTGAGAGGTGGGGTACACCCTGGACAAGTTGCCAGGTCATTGAAGGGCTGACATGTAGAGACAAACAACCATTCACACCTACGGTCAATTTAGAGCCACCAATTAGCTTAAACTGTATGTCTTTGGACTGTGGGGGGAAACCGGAGGAAACCCACGCAGAGCATGCAAACTCCACACAGAAAAGCCCTTGTCAGCTGCTGGGCTCAAACCCAGGACCTTCTTGCTGTGAGGTGACAGTGCTAACCACTATGCCTGTCTATCTAGTCCTATCCTCACTGTTGAAGGTCAGGGACCATGGATACACCATACACCACATACACCACCGCATACACCACCGCTCTCCACTGTCTCCTCTCTCTGGTGACAGTCATACATTTCCCCACTGGTCTCCCCATCCAGTCTCTGATGTCATCCATCCAGCGATGTCTTTGTCGTCCCCTCGGCCACTTCCCGTCAATTCTGATGTGGCCGAAGTACTGTAGCTTCCACCTTTTGATGGTTGCCACGAACTGCCACTCTGTGCCCATCTCTTCCAGGACTGACTCATTGATTCACGAGTGGCTGACAGACTGGTTAGTTGCGTAGGTTGAACCTGCCTTGGATTCCTCTGTGGTCATTGGCAGCGGGCCTCCCTATTGGGTTTGGGCTTGTCGCGTCATCAGCAGTCACAGAGTTGACCATGGCTGTTCCATCCTCTCCTCCAGTAGCCTGTAGAGGGGCAAGCCCCTTGGAGGGTACAAGGCCGCCACCCCATCTTCTTCGAATTGGTGCCTTGAATACTCTTCTGATCGATGTTGTTGGTGGGTCCCGAATCCTCTACCGACCAAGGGCAGTTTGTTGGGACAGTACCTGTCCTTTCACTAGCTAGGAAATCTGACCAGCTACCTTCACCTGGTTTGGCCCCCCAACTGAGAGGGTTTACTGGGGTTTGGCTGCTGGAGCCCATTCCAGCTACTTGGAGCCACAAGTGAGAGCTGGGTGCCAGTGTGAGGACCAAAGCTTTCTGGCAGTCCCCCAAAGGAAACTGCTGGCTAAAACAGAAAGGCTCAAGGCATTAATTTTTTCAGCAGTTTGTGCTACAGCAGCTCTTCTATAGTCTTCTGTGGGATTGGACCATATGGGCTAGCCTTTGGGCCCTATGTGAATCAATGGTAGGTACTAACAACTGCATACTGGAAACACCCCAGAAGATGTGCCAGTTTTTAGATGCTCAGATCCAGTCGTCTTGCCATCATAATTTGGCCCTTGTCAGAGTCACTAAGATCATTACGCTTGCCCATTTTTCCTGCTTCTATCACATCAACTTCAAGAACTAACTATTTTCTTGCTTTCTAATATAGCCAAACCCTTCCCTGTTTCATTCCATTGTAATGAGATAATCAATGTTATTCACTTCACCTGTCAGTGGTTTTAAATGTTATGGCTGATATATATTCGCCCATAGTCAGCTGGGATAGGCTCCAGCTTGCCTGCAACCCTGCAGAGCAGGATAAAGAGGCTAAAAATAATGAGATGATATATATATCGTCAAAGTGTGTGTGTGTGTGTGTGTGTGTGTGTGTGTGTGTGAAAGAATTAAGTCAGAATAAACAAACAAAATAATTTCACTTAATAAATTGAAAATAAGCAATTCTAATGAGAGAAGAGAGCAAATAATCAGCATTTATAAAGAGTCTGAAAAGTACAGGCCTGCACATCTGGGGAGAAAAAAAATGTAGGCTATGATGAAAACCAAAACCACCCTCAGTGCTAAATAAAAATAGCACATTCAGTGCTGTTTGTGGTCAGCAAAAGATCACAATAGATAATTCACTAGAATTCATCAGACAATGCCATGGAATAATTTGTGTATTTAGGAGATCATCATGGTCTTTTCCTTTAAACATCTATTTACAGAATATGATAATTTCTCTCAAGAACACAGCTAACAACATGTAGTTGTTGTGAGGATTCAGGACAGAGACATAAAGGAGACAGTTACAGATGGAATAACTCAAAATTATTTCTGTAAATTTTACCAGGAATAGGCGTTAACACAAAGAAAAATGTGGAACAATCAATGGTGATCAGTGACTGGTTGGAGGGAACAGGGGTAATGAGTAATTGCTTGGTGAGAACAATTCTGATCAGTGATTGGTTGGTGGGAATGGGGTGATCAGTGATTTGTTGGAGGGAACTGGGGTAATCAGGGATTGGTTGGAGGGAACTGGGGTGATCAGTGATTGTTGGTGGGACTAGGGGTGATCAGTGATTTGTTGGAGGGAAGAGGGGTAATCAGGGATTGGTTGGTGGGAACAGGGGTGATCAGTGATTGGTTGGAGGGAACAGGGGTGATCAGTGATTGGTTGGAGGGAACAGGGTTATCAGTGATTGGTTGGAGGGACCAGGAGTGATCAGTGATTGGTTGGAGGTAACAGGAGTGATCAGTGATTGGTTGAAGGGAACAGGGGTGATCAGTGATTGGTTGGAGGGACCAATTCTGATCAGTGATTGGTTGGTGGGAACAGGAGTGATCAGTGATTGGTTGGAGGGAACAAGGGGTGATCAGTGATTGGTTGGAGGGACCAGGAGTGATCAGTGATTGGTTGGAGGGAACAGGGGTGATCAGTGATTGGTTGGAGGGAACAGGGGTGATCAGTGATTGGTTGGAGGGAACAGGGGTGATCAGTGTTTGGTTGAAGGGAACAGGGGTGATCAGTGATTGGTTGGTGTTAACAAAGATGATCAGTGATTGGCTGTGGGAACAAAGGTGATCAGTGATTTGTTGGAGGTAACAGGGGGAATCAGTGATTGGAGATATATACTGGGATGACCTGGCGACTTGTCCAGGGTGTACCCCGCCTCTCGCCCATAGTCAGCTGGGATAGGCTTGAGCTT
>JAODVO010000001.1:58817629-58819707 GCA_025400055.1 Notarius lentiginosus
CCAGTTTCACGGCCTTGAAGAAATTCTTGGTATTGTGTCTCTCAGCATATGCTTCCACCTCCCTAGCACTATTCTCATCAAACCTATCATCTAACATATGCCAGTGCTTGGACCTCGGGTGCATCCAGGTGCCCTTATAGATGTCCGTATGGGTGAACATTATGTTGGAGATGATGAGTCCATAACAGATGCATAATTCAAGGAGCATGATTCCTTGCTCGTTTTCTTCTCCAGGGCCATTGATGTCGGGCCATGTTTTAGTATCTCTGCCAACTCTTGCATTGAAATCACCAAGAAGAAAGAGATGGTCGCCACTGGAAACAGATGACAAAACTTCTGATAGCTGATCATAGAAAAGGATCCACCCTTCGAGAGGCCGTTTGAAGGTCAGAGCATAAACGCTGATTACTGTAGCATTGCAGGTTTTACCAAGCTTAATATGCATCCTCATTATTAGGGAGTTGATGCCTTTCCAGCTGGACATGGATGAGTGAAGGCTGGTTTTAAATGCAATCACCACACCTTCCTGTTGAGGTTGATTACTGGGTCTGCAAGAGTGCAGGAACATGTAGTCACTGTCCATGAATTTGCCCTCTTCAGGTAAATGGCATTCGCTTGAGGCAGGTGACATCTATATCGAACCTCTTGAGTTCAGTAGCAACAAGTGCTGAATGGTGTTCGGGAGCTTGGGGCTTGGTGGTGAGGGATAAGCAGGAAAAATAATGGATGGATAATCATAGTCGTCGTCTGCTGTCCATCGCTAGCAATGATGACTGCTTCATGATGATGTGCAGAAACACAGATGGGCTGCAAGACCCACACCAGACTTATTCTCCTTTCCTAATGAAGCACCTTGAATGGTAAGGTAAGACAAATAATGTCATGCCCCCATCGTGTTGTCTCTCTGGACCTCCAGACCTGATGCCAAGTGATGCACAAAAGTGCCACAGACCTGATGGGTATGGAAGTTGCCCCGTAGTGACAACTGACTTGCTGAGTGATACCATCTGTTGGCCATTTGAGTGGCTCTTCCGCATGCCATTATGTGGTGCACCATTGACCCTGTTGGGTTCATCTGCCACATTGCACTGAAAAGCACCCTGCTGCCAGCATCTTATTGGTGATGCACTATTTAACCCATAGCTGGAACCCAGGCAGGTGCTACCACTCCAGGTCAGAGCAGACCTGGGAGAAATGGTGATTAAGGGGTAACTCCACTTTCCCCAGTACTCAAGTCTTCCCGGACCTGAGACTCACCACCAGTTGCAGTTTAAAGTCATACCCAGGACTAGTTGCATAATCATAATATTAAATTAACAGTAAATCACAGGCTTATGGTAGCTTAAAGCTTTCATAACACTTTATCACCTTAGTAATTTTGTACTGGTTTATGCTTTAACTGGGACCTATCTGTATCTTTTCGGGATCTATAGTGATGGGGACAATGAAGCTTTCTGAACCAATGAAGCTTTGAATCCAAATGAGTCAAGAAAAGGTTAATTGCTCAAAGCTTTGTTTAACACAGTGTACATTAGCAGCCCCTAATGGTAAAAGAAAATGATAGCACAGGCCAACTCATATGTTTTTGTTCCTGTTTACAGAATATGTATGACTGATTTAACATGTGTAAAAGCAGAATATATTTTTCTGATGTGACTGATGGATAAACATGCTTGTAAGACAGCAGAATATGAGGAGTTTAGAGATTTTTATTTTAGAAAAGTTCAACAGTCTTGTGGCTCAATCTGTTCCTTTTCTTATTAAAAGTCTCCCTGCCTTTGAAATAATAGGTTCACATGGAACAGAGAAGTGACTTTGTTTCATTTGTATCAGTAAAACTAAAGCACTCAATTCTATGTGCACAGAAAAAGCTACATATTGGTTTGAACCAGTTTTAACTGCTTCTGAACCACTGATGACACAGTTATGTGGGTGTGTATACAGTGGGGAGAACAAGTATTTGATACGCTGCCCATTTTTGCTGGTTTTCACACTTGCAATGCATGTAAAAGTCTGTAATTTTTATCATAGGTGCTCTTCAAGTGTGAGTGACGGAATCTAAAAACAAAATCCAGAAA
>JAODVO010000001.1:59035892-59046446 GCA_025400055.1 Notarius lentiginosus
CCACTAAACAAAAATAATTGGGTGTCGGGGAAAATTCTTTTTATGACCTACACTTGAAAAATCTGAAAGGCCGTCTAGCTTTAATACATGATTGTGGTGCATCCACAGGTGCGTGTGTGTATTAAGGGTTTTACGACAGCTTTGTATCAGATTTTAGAAATGTCAAAATACATTTCTGTCCTTATACAATTCATAATTTAAGGTGTTACACTGGAGTAATTTATGAGAGTAAACTCTTTGACTCTTTGAGTCGACTCTTTTAGTGAACGATGAGATTCGACTCCCATCTACAGTATGAGCCTCTTTTTTTTTTTTAAATGCATTAAGGATTCAGGTGTATTATGGGAGGCGATCAGATATCAGGATGGACGTGAACCCTGTTCATGAAGCACAGCAACAGCAGCATAATAACTAATGAACAACTGATGTGTCAGGCTTTACTGACTTTACAATTATTTCAATTGATTTTTATAAAATGCAATGCGATTTTTCCTTTTCTTTATTTTGGCTCAGTTGAAGTAGAGTAATATTTCATGCAACAACCGCAGTTCAAAATACTGCGAATATTTCAAACGAACAACGAGTCATTTGAGAGTCATGAGTCAACTCAGATTCGTGAACTGAGTCAAATGATCTGATTTAATTATATAAGAGACGTATTGCTGGAATCCGTGTGTAACAGTGCAAATGTCCTCTTTAATTAGATTACAGTTGCTTGTAAAATGTATTATATAATTTATCATTTAGAGACACCGAATATAAAATACGACGAGCCAGTTTCCTCAATTTCTACAGAATCGAACTATACAGTACAGCACTAACAGGTCCTCAGTGTACGCCCTCAGGGGAAAAAAAAGAACTGTGTTAATAAAAGTCAATCGGTCAGGACGACGGTTCCGCCACCAAGTGAGGAGGAGGATACTGCGGCCTTTCCGGGTAAAGAAAAGAACCCAAAACAAGCAAAGTTAAACTGGAAAGCACTTAAAGGTACATTTAAGCCAATCGTGCCTGTGTACTTTTAATAATACCAGCTCTTACTTCAGCGTGATTACAACTATTTTTTTTATTTCTTTCATGCCTGAAAAAGCAACAGATTCTCGTTTCTTTGAAATTAATATAAAGCAGCATAGAATCAAAATGTAATTCATCAGATGACATTCAACGTTAAGCAAAACACTGTCCTTCATTTCCAGAGACATTTGGAGTTGAAATTCCCACATTCTGAGAACGAAAATCCAGGCCAAACATTGTCCAATAAACACCAACATACAAATTGTGGTAGGTGGCAAAGCCAAGAAACAAACATCAGGTTTGTTTGGAGAAATTTGCATCACGGTTTTCAGACACACGACGCATATTTCTCCAACTTTTACAGAATGAATGGCTTTATAAAATACATCGATTTTCAGATTCCCATCGTCAGGACAGAATGAAGAATTTGCGGCACCATTTTGAAAAGATTTGGAAGGGAAAAAAAGCCAAGATTAACCCTGTTTCTGACCCCGATGTTAATTGTGTGTGTGGCTCATGTTTTGGAAAATAGATTGTAAAAAATACATGACAGCGCACCACATTCGTCTCATCCTAATCTAAGGAACTAAAGTGAATACACAACAGAACAGTTTACAACTAGTTACAATCGAAATACAAACGCTACGACATGGTGTGTGTGTGTGTGTGTGTGTGTGTGTGTGTGTGTGTGTGTGCGCGCACCCTGTTGTGAAAGTGTTCTACTGATAGCCTGACCTCTCAGAACCCGTCACAGTGTGATCATGTTCACATTGTTGTGTTTTGCTTTTTCACAAAAGAGCAAAAGCAAAATGGTGGCACCTGCGAATCAACATCAGTGTTTCAAATGTCAGTATTTACAACAGAAATATGCACATTTTTTTATCAGCCGTGCAAAAAAAAATAATAAATAAAATAAATATATAACAATTTCATTTCAACGTCGAGCATGTGAATGATGTTAAGGAAAAATTCATGGGTGTTTGAGTTTAGAGAATTTGGAACGGTGTCTTAAATGTGGCTATTAGCACTCAGTCAGTACTGTATATGCCATATAGAAATAAAAATCATTTCAGGAATAAAATAAGACAATTACAGATGTTTGCTCTGGCCTCTACAAGTATTTTTTTATCTTCAGAATTAACAATACATTTTCTACACACACAGTACCAAGAAGAAGAAGAGAAACAAAACAATAATTATTTGCGGTATTCCTCAGGGTTCACTATTGGGGCCAATTAAATTTGTCCTGAAAATGAAATTTAAGCTGTATTTGGGACATTTGTTGCATTCATTTCAAATGTCAGACCCCAAAATCGAACTTTTCAACACTAACAAATCAAATCAAATCAAATCAGCCATGTAGTCCTCAGTGAATATGCTCAGAAAAAGAAAAGAAACCCACAATCGTGTCTTTAAAAGTTCATCTGTGAGGATTACATTTCCTTACAGGCCTTTCTGTGTAAATGAAATGAAATAAAATAAAATAAAATAAAATAAAATAAAATGGTGTGTTTTTGTTAGAGCGATTGTGCCTAGACATTTACACGCTATCCCTCTTTTTGAAAGTGTAGAATTTTTTTCATGCACAGTACCACAAAGGAAATAAATCAATTCTTTAATCATTTCCGTAACTATTCCTCAGGGTTCAATCTTAATTTCACTTTAAAATTATGAAGCCCTTCCCTGGTGACATCTTTATTTAATACCGATAACACACAGACACGACTCAGTAATGTGTATGAACAAGATCATCAGGTCGTGGCCTCGACTAAAAATAAGTACATCCACATAATCATCATCACCATCATGTTGTACATGTTCAGGTATGTTCAGGGTTTTACGGTAACCACTCCACACTCTGAGGGGGAAAAAGCTGCCTGGTTGAGAAGTGTAGACTAGAGACAAGTTTACATGCACACTTTATTATTAACACAGTATTGAACAGTAGTTAAGAGTTTGATGGTTACTGTAAAACTGTATATATGGACGCACCAGTTTGAAAGCACAACACAATGATCGTGCCGTGTTAATATGTGGTTGCACTTAATTATCTCATTCCCTCGCGTTATTAACTTGTCACCACACATTAGAATCTCATTCCCAAATGTGCAATAATTATCTTGTTCCTTCACATTACTAAGTGGTGGCCATGATTTATTTTCCTCATTCCTTCCTGTTAGTAAGTCATGGTTGCAAGATAATTATCTCATTTGCTTATGTTACTAAGTCATGGATCCAACTTAAATATCTCATTCTGCCATGTTACTAAGTCATGGCTACAAGATAATTATCTCATTTGCTTACGTTACTAAGTCATGGCTCCAATGTAATTATCTCATCACACTATGTTAGTAAGTCATGGCTACAAGATAATTATATAATTTGTTTACATTACTCAATCATAGCTGCAAATTAATTATCTCATTCCATCATGTTACTAAGTCATGGCTACAAGATAATTCTCTCATTCTCTTACATTACTAAATCATGGCTCCAACATAATTATCTCATTCTGCCATTTTACTAAGTCATGGCTACAAGATAATTATCTCATTTGCTTACGTTACTAAATCATGGCTCCAACTTAATTATCTCATTCCGCCATGTTATTAAGTCATAGCTACAAGATAATTATCTCATTTGCTTACGTTACTAAATCATGGCTCCAACTTTATTATCTCATTCCGCCATGTTATTAAGTCATAGCTACAAGATAATTATCTCATTTGCTTATGTTACTAAATCATGGCTCCAAATTAATTATCTAATTTCCCCTATGTTACCAAGTCATGCCTACAAGATAATTATCACATTTGCTTACATAACTAAATCACTGCCATGACCTAATTATCTCATTTGCTTACATTACTAAATCATGGCTCCAACGTAATTATCTCATCCCGCGATGTTACTAAGTCATGGCTACAAGATAATTCTTTCATTTGCTTACGTTACTAAGTCATGGCTCCAACTAAATTATCTCATTCCACCATGTTACTAAGTCATGGCTACAAGATAATTATCTCATTCCCTCATGTTACAAAATCATTGCCAGTACTTAATTATCTCATTCTCTTGCCGTGACCATGATTTATTTTTTATCTCGTTCCCCCATGTTATTAAGTCATGACTACAAGATAATTATCTCATTTGCTTACGTTACTAAATCATTATTGCAAGATAATTATCTCATTCCGCCATGTTACTCAGTTATGGCCATGGCCTATTTATCTCATTCCCCTACTTTACCAGGTCACGGTAATGACTTAATTATCTCACTCTCTTGACTTAGTAAATATTGACCATGATTTATTTTTTATCTTGTTCCCTCATGTTACTAAGTCATGACTCAGTGATCTTGTTCCTACAGAGTCCTGCCTACACACCAGGTTTATTACGTAGAGATGTCACCAGCATGGCCTGTACAAAACACAACTGTACTACGAGACGCTGATTTTAAAAATGCAGTTTCACTGCAGAACGATAATACAGATTTTTTTAAAATGAGCACTATTAGGAAACAGAAATGGCTCTAATTAGTTTAACAATCCGTATAAGCAAACAAAAAAAAAATGTGCATTTCATTCCTTTATTAAAATGATTTGGTACACAGGTCAAATCAGACAAGTACAGGTACAAAAAAAATTATATGATCCATTTATTACTGTGTACTTCATGACATTTATTGAATAAGGCTTATCGTTAACCTATAACTGAGGAAAAAAAACATCAGGCGTGTGAGTAAAGGTTGAGGTTTCATTTACAATACATTATTTAGAAATGCAACAATTATATGTCAGGGTTCTTTCTTTCTTTTTTTTTTTTCATAAGACAGGGAAGGAGATGGTTTTCGAGATGCAGTGATTATGTGCATACTTAGACAAAGAGGTTAGAAGAAGGAAGAGACCCGACAAACCAGGCACCGCCAACATACGACAAGTCTGAATTACCTGCTGTGTTCGAATTGTGACAAAACCACTGCCTGTGCAACCTCGCCTGAACTTCCTGCACGCGTCGCTGATCGTGGAATTATTTTGATAAATAAGAGGAAACTGCATTATTTCAAAGGCACTACCTGAATTCAGACAAACGCATGCGTTCAATAAATAAAGCTCGCTTCTTTCGGATTCCTCAGTTTAGGTAGTAAGTCCATTTGGATTCCATTCAGACAACGAAATGTCAAAAATGCAAAGATGGCGAGTGAGATGGACGTGCACAAGGAATGCCAAAGTGAAATGAATGAATTCGAATGCAAAGCTAAGAGAATGAGGTATTGTTGACACAGCGCTCACTTCGAAGTTGCCAGACTTGAGAAAAAACAAAAAAAACTTTTCCTGAACATGCAACAGTCGTAAGAGAACCGATCTGAGGTGTCAAAGGTCAGGAATGACATGCAAAGCGAGTAAGGCGAAACAGTGGATGTGTTTTAGTTGCAGCACATGCATCTCAACACGCTCTGAAGAAATACAGAGTAGAAACTAAGAATCTAAAAATAATTGAAAAACAAGATGGAGGTCAGGGTTGCCAGATTATTTCCAGCTCAAGTACATTTAATATATATAATTTTTTTGGGGGGGTTGTTAAAAAGTGAGACGCTTTTAGTCAGGCTTTGTGTGGAAAACAGGTTCACCGTGGTGCGCATGGATTTCTTTGCAGTATCTACAATTCAGAGATACAGTTTCATCTTTAGCTCATCAAGGCTGATGAGCTGTTGTCACAGCGTGGCGTCTGTCATCCAGCCGTCGTCCACAATTCAGTTAAATCGTATCTCCTCCGTCAGTTCTCCACGGATCTCCGTTCACTTTGTTTTGGCTGAAAGAACTCGTCATTCCGCACAAAACTTGGTCTTTGTTTTTGCAAATTTTTTGCTAATGAGTCAGGTCAAATTAACAAATTTTCCAGGCCTCTCACTGGAATTGTGTCTCCTCTCTGATTTCTCATCTGATTCCAGTTCTGATCGATGTTTTGGGTCGATCGTCCCTTGAGGAACAAAACTTGGTCGTTAGTTTGGTGATTTTCCTGTTGAAAACAATCTGTTTACAACTTTATTTTCAGTTCAATCGTGTCTCCTCCCTCCTTCAGTTCTCAATGGATTTCAGTTCTGATTGTTTTATTTGAAAGAACTCGACCTTCTGCACAATTGGTCATTGTATTGTCATTTTTTTGCGAACTAATTAATCGTTAGGTCACTTAACACATTTTCTTCTGACTAGAATTGTATCTCCTCTCTCATTTATCATGCGAATTCAGTTCGGATCGATGTCACGGGTCGATCTTCCCTCGGGGAACAAAATGTAGTCCTTTGTTGATGTTCCTGTTGTAAACAGTTTGTCGTGGAGGTTGATCCTCTCTCTCTCTCTCGCATCGTCACATTTCAGTTCTGTTTGACGTTTTGGTAGTCAGGGTTGTTTTGATAGCAGGCCAGATGAGATACTACACCCTTGACGTTCTTCTCTCTCTCTCTCTCTCTCTCTCTGTCCCCTTCAGGCTCTCTTGCAGAAAATGGCGTGAGCTCCTCTGTGGTTCCTGACTCGTCCCACAAATCCTGTTCTGTTTCCTCCTCCCACCCTGAATTGGCCAATAGCAGCTCCTTTAACTCCTCTCCTAATCATGTCAAGCAGGAGTGTGACTCCCAGTGTCCCGGGTCTTCGTCCTCTTCCTCATCCTTTTCCTTGTCCACCTCTCCCAGTTCCCATCGGCCCAGCCAGTCCACTCAGGCGATCTCTGGGGGGAGTAAATCAGCACCACGAGTCTTCGCCCGCACAGTGGTTCTGTCCCGTGCTGCATATCGGCTCATCGCACCTGACTCTGTGGATCAGCCCAGCTCGGCTTGGCTCCTCCCTCACGGGGACGTGGAATGGATCGGAGCACTCCGGCCCCCTGTCCCACAGCAGGGTGATGCTGCTGAACAGTCGCTCTATTACCGCCAGTGGACAAAGGCACGGCCGCAGCATGCCGATTACAGCGCTGCGGGCTCCACCCATCCGAGGAGACTCCTACTGAGCGGACCACCACAGGTCAGAACCACCCACCTCACACTTAATTATAAACTGATAAACGACACTTGCTGTCCCAGTTAGGGGTTTAGGGATCCAACAGTGCACAAGTTTGTGGTGGTGTGATTTAATTCTATTCTATTCTATTCTATTCAGATAATAATGTTGTTGTTTTTTTCCATTTTTCGTGTGTGTATGTGATGTAGGTGGGTAAAACGGGTGCATATCTGCAGTTTTTGAGGATTTTGTTTCGGATGTTGATTCGTCTGTTAGAGGTGGACGTGTATGATGAGGAAGAGCTGGAGGAAGGTGAGAGATTCTATTCTATTCTGTTCTATTCTACTTTAATGCACTGTGTACTATTTTGTACCACTCTACTCTCTTTATTGTTTTATTTTGTGTTCTGTTTCTATTCCATTCTATTCTGTTCATTTCTATAGTGTCGTATTGTATTCGATGCTGTTTCATGGTGTTCTGATTTTGCTGTATAAGGGTTTCCAGAGAAGCAGATATTTCAGGCTGGAGTGCTTCATCAGCTGTGTTACAGGCTTCATAGACGAATCCATCAGATATTAAAATTAAAATTAAAATGAACAGATGTTGAAATCAGAATCCGATGCAGATGTTTTGATTACTGATTACTCAGTTGTATTTGTTTATTAATCTGCACCTTTTTTTTTTCAGATATTACTACTGAAGACGCCAGTGCTCCTGTGTCCAGTGGCCTACCATGGCCTGACCTGGAGGAGATGCAGAAGATGACCTTTGACCTTAACCCTCGTCATCCCAAGTTTAAGCAGTGCAGCGCAGTGTATTCAGGCAGGAATCCACCGAGATTAAACGGTGAGTCAATGGAGCTACGATGTTCTTCAGCTTACTTTAGAGACTGACATGACCTCAGTCAGTCATCATGTGACCTGCTAGTTGAAAGAACACTACACATTATGTGTATGTTTTTGTGAGTTGTGGTTATGTGATCATATGTGTGTGTGTTATGCAGGACTGAAGCAAGAGGAGTATGACGAGAGTGGTGAGATGAAGAGGAAGACGGTCTCAATCAGGCTCAGCATGTTCGCAGCCCATAATGCATTTCACCATTGTGAGCAGTGTCATCATTACAGCGAGCCTGGCCCTGCACGTCCAGTGAGTCTCACACTTATTCTCTCTCTGTCTCTCATGCACACACATACACACTAAAATAATGTGTGTGTATGTGTTGTGTCCTCAGTTGTCCGACTGCACCTTCCACGCCTTCTCATTTTGCTCGTCCATGCTTGGTGAGGAGGTGCAGCTCCACTTTGTGATCCCGAAGAACAAAGAGCACCACTTTGTCTTCAGCCAGCAGGGATGCCAGCTCGAGAGCATGAGACTTCCTGTCTTCTCTGACCAGGTGACTTCATGCTTTTCTCGTTTTGATAAACGGTCTGACCACGGAGCTCCATAGTGAAGCCCTTGAGGACTATGAAGTCACATGATCATAATACTGGTGCTTCCTCGAGTGTAAACATTTCTCCCACCATACAAATAACTCGTGATTTGATGGTGGTCTGATGGACTAAATTGGGGTGTGGAATAATCTAAGACACATGCTCAGTCTCTTCCTCCCTCATTCTGTTACAGGATGGTGTAAAGAGTACGATTTTCACCCCCACGACAGGCCGGCAGGATCTGGGTCTCCTGAACCTGCACCACGCCCTGGAGGGGGCACTGCACCTCCACATCCTGGTGGTGAAGCAGCATGAGATGGCACTGTACAGGAAGTTCTGGCCCAACCATGTCCTCCTGGTGCTACCCTCTATCTTTAACAACTCGGGAGTGGGTGAGGAACCAAAAGAAGGCAAAAGCCTGCACTCAGCCATCCATGTTAACGTTTATAAACCTTTTACTGTGTTGTGTTGCTGAAAAAAGATTTCTGACTGCTGGTGGCGTAGTGACAGACCTCTCTTGCCCCCTAGTGGCTGACCTTTCTTACTACATTAAGCAAAAACAAGTAGAAGAAATACTTAATTTGGTATATTGAGATAATCTGTGTGTGTGTGTGTGTGTGTGTGTGTATCAGGAGCGGCTCGCTTCATGATTAAAGAACTGTCATATCACAACCTGGAGCTGGAGAGGAACAGACAGGAGGAGCAGGGTGTTCAGAGGCAGGACATCTGGCCCTTCATCCTCATCATGGATGACTCGTGTGTGCTATGGAACACCCACATCCAGAACAGAGACAGGTACGATCAAGCACAGGGATGGAGGGGTTGAAAAAAAATGTCTTCCAAAAACAAGATTATATTTATCTTGATCTCTCACTTTGTCTTTGAGATGGATGGAGGAAAAGAGGGAGGGTGTGTTGAAGGGTGGAGAAAGAGTTAAGAATTGGCTGAAAAGGAAGCTTAATCTACAAACAAATTCTTCTCATTTGACTTTGTTTCTCACGTTGGAAGGAGTGGATGGAAGAATAGAGAATGGGAAGGATAAAGGAAAAAGAGTGTGAATGGTTGGATGGGTGAAGAGATGAAAGAATGACTGGAGAAATAGATGGATGGAGAAGTTCCTTCAGTGAACTGCAGTTGGTTGGATGGATGTAGACATGGATGGAGGGATTAACCTTTCTCTCTCCCTCTCTCTGTGTCTCTCTAGCTCAGTGGAGGTGTGTAATGTATCCCTAAAGAGTGTGTTGCTGCACATGGAGGCGACTCCATCACTCTCTCACTACGCCATGTGTGGAGTGAGGAACTGGAGCAGTAAAACCTCCACCTTGTTTCTCGGTGCCGCGTTTAGCCGCTGCCATCTTCACGACTTCATCCTGCTCAACGTGGACCTCACTCAAAACGTCCAGTATGACCTTAACCGGTGAGGAGACACACACATTCACACACACTTAAAAGACCAAAACTGTCCAGTCTTGACAGACCATAAACTAGACTACACCACTAAAGGGCGCTGATGTATTAGAAATACAAATAGTGATGTAATCATGGTTATTATAGAGCAAAGTAGAGTACATACTGTAAAATATGCTATTATTTTTGGTGTGTGTGCAGCTACACATGTGAGGAAGTGGACTTTAACCTGAGGGTGAACAGCAGTGGGCTCCTGTTGTGTCGCTTCAACTGTTTCAGCATCATGAAGAAACACATCCCGACTGGTGGCCACCAACACACACTCATCAAACCCAAAGTCACGGTGAGACACACACAAAGAGAAGGAAAACACGAGTTCATGACGACCTTTCGGGGTGCATACGACTTCTCAGTTAAATGGAAACCCAATTCCAAAGTTAAAAAAATAATATTCTTCTTCTTCTTCTGGCTGCTCCCGATTAGGGGTCACCACAGTGGATCTTTTGTCTCCATTGCTCCCTGTCTTCCGCATCCTTCTCGACCACACCTGCCACTTTCATGTCCTCTATCACCACATCCATGTACAACCCCGATTCCAAAAAAGTTGGGACAAAGTACAAATTGTAAATAAAAACTGAATGCAATAATTTACAAATCTCAAAAACTGATATTGTATTCACAATAGAACATAGACAACATATCAAATGTCGAAA
>JAODVO010000001.1:60275383-60288900 GCA_025400055.1 Notarius lentiginosus
GCCGCCCACAGGGTTCGAACCCAGGACCTTCTTGCTGTGAGGCGACAGCGCTAACCACTACACCACCGTGCCACCCAGGAACTACATGGTAATGTTAAATTACTAACTCCTGTCAGTGTTGTGTTTATGGTATTTGGCAGAGGCCAGTAACAGTGTTGAGAGCACCAGTTCGAAACAGCCTCCAAACATGGACAATCTCAATGACAACTCCCAAGTATCACAGCGCCCTCTGTCTCCTGCATATTAATTACACCTGTCTATCATTTGCTGACTACAAATCTAAATATAACAAAGTATATCCCTACAGAAGATATTGTTTGCAGTACAATGTAGAAGTAGTTGTTTAGAGAGGAGTCATTCAGAGAGAATCTTTTATAGAGGAGTTATCCAGAGAGAGTCCTTTAGAAAAGAGTCATTGAGCCAGAGTCATTGAGAGAAGAGTCATTTAGACAGGAGTTATCCAGAGAGAGTTATTTAGAAAGGAGTCATTCAGACTGAGTCGTTTAGAGAGGAGTCATTTAGAGAGATTCATTCCACTTTTATTCACGAACAAACTCGAAAATGGTAATTTCTGCCCTCTGCTGGCATGTTTCAGGTGATTTAATCATCCTTTCCCCTGTATTTCATTGTACAGTTTAATATGAATGTTTATTATTGTAACGGTGGTGCTTGTCTTCGAAAGTTAGTTTGTTCATTTATTTATTTATTTAAGTTGGGCAACAGACAGTGAAAGACTGCCATAAGTCAAAAAAAACATCCCTGTTACAAAACCCTCTTAAAGCATTAAAATACAACATAGCACAGGACACAGAAAACATTTTTGTTTTAGTGTATTTAGAAAACTCAGTTTGCTGGGTTCCAGTCTTCCATAAATTGAAGCAACAAACAAAAATCAACAAAATAAACAGCCAAATGAAACAAACAAACAAAAAAAATGTTGGTTTACTGTGGGTGACTGAAGGTGTATGCTTTTATAAGCAGGTGTGTGGGGGGGAACGGGAGTGAGAGCAGGGGGTCGGCCTTGTGTGTGACCCGGGAGGAGAGTAGCCGGGAGAGCGATGTAGAGAGGTTGGCAATTTTGTTGGAGGCCGAGTGTGAGAGCGGAGATCTGGGGGAATGATTTTGAAGTAACCAAGGTAAGCCAGGCAAAAAAAAAAAAAAACAGTTGCTCTTCCTATTATGGTACCTGTCCAATTTCCCAATCCGTCCGTTCCACTTCTTCTTAGAAATCCCAGTCCCGTATTCCAACACGAGCGGTAAAATCCATCCAAAAGACGTCTCAGAACCTCTTCTTCCGAATACTACAGTAGAACTGGCTCCTCAGCCACATGCATACGGTGCCATTCACCATAACTCTCACCACAGTTTGACGTTCCACTTCCTGTTTTGTCAAAAGACCATGACCTGCCATGTCGTACTAGGCCACTTATGATTGGTCAGGCAATTAAGAAAGAGGAAAAAACTCCTGATTTTTTGTAAAATTATATAAATGAAATGAGCACATAGGTGTGAATGGAAAAAATAATGTCACATTTATTTACAGAACATTATATTATTAAAAAGCAGTAGATTTAATACAATATTTTTTTTAATTTATTGAATGAGAATATTCAATAAGAACTAAAAACAAGAAGATTATTACTTATAATGTGACAGAATGGCCCTCTGTCAAAGTGCATTTTTATTTCTGCTTGTGTATTTCTACAATCTCAGTTGGTCACAAAAAATACAATAAAATGTTTTAAAATGGGGGGAAAGATCACGTCTAGTGTTCCTAAAGTATATTTTTTAAAACGTGGTATTATTTTGATGAATTTTTGTGTCAATGATGATGTGTGTAATTGAATGAGCGTTGTTCATCTCAAGCTTCAGAGTGGTTTTGTGGCTGTGTTTGAAGTCTAACTCGGTTTCTGGGAAACTAAATTTATAACCAGGCCTCAATAATTACGTCTATTTTATGACAGAAAGTCTGCTGCTGTCGCCAAAGACCACATGAGAGAGTACGATGTCATTTCCTGTGCTGAGGTCCTGTTTTTGCAGGGAAAGCACTTGTAAAGAGGAGGCTCTTTCTTTCTTTCTTTCTTTCTTTCTTAGCTAGAAATTCTGTAATTAAATAAATAATTCTCAGCCTTTATTTCAAGGTGCATCAGATAAGATTGGCCTCTCTCCCCTCCCCTCAATATAATTAATGATCAGGTTAGTGTTCAACATTTGAATGATTCCCACCCATGTTCATGAAGCTCCGGCCCCCAGCGTCCAGAGAGTCTAGAAAATAAGTAACAAACACGAGCAAAAGTTCTGGAACGGAAGTCAGCTTTCTAAACGGGTTTCTCAGTGAATTAAAGCACTTTTGCTAAGTCCACAGCATAAACCATTGTTTTTTTATCATCTTCTATGCATCTTCCAGGTTATTTGTACAAGTGAGGAATAAAAACAATTGACTACTACACCTTTAATCAAGCATAAAGTTTTATTTTACTCATTTTTCTTTGATCCACAAAACGAACACCGATGTGACGTACAACATCCTCATAACAGGAAGTGATGACATTTGATGGAGAGAGGAGAAAAGGAAGAGAAAGAGAAAGACAGAACGAGCAGAGAGGGTGTGAAGAGTTTTATTAAAAAAAGGAAAGAAAGAAAAACAGAAAAGGCACGGAAGAGAAATTTGCATCCTCAGTCAGCATTCCTGAACCTGTGCAGAAAAGTTAAATATGAATATTAATATTTGCAAATAATCTACAAATATCGGGCATCATGTTAATACTGATTGTTAAGCAATGAGGTTAAAGCAGAGGTGCATTATGGGAAGTGTAAGGGTGGAACTGTACCTGCTCAGCCAGCCATGATGTACTTTATAAATGCTGCAGAAAAAGAAAAACAATCAACACTCTGGCTCAAGAGTCACAAACACCACACTACAGAAAGAACAGTGCCATCGAGTCCTGACTGAACTTCACACGACACATGTTCAGAATTTTATTTTATTGTATTTTAGAATTAAATGCAATAACCTGAGGATGAAGGAATAAAATTATCAGAAATAAATACAGCTGTAAATGAAATGTATTATCTTAAATATTTAATGTTTGGGATGAGTGAAGAAAAACATGCCAATCAAATAGCGATAGAAGTTCCTAAATATTAATAAATAATTAAATCAATTGATGTATGAAGGCATATGTTGAATAAATATGATATAAAACATTTGTAAATTGATTATATTTTATGCTTAATATGATGAAAATAATGTATTATTATTATTATTAATCAAATTAATTATTATTTATGGGTTTAATTTCACACAAATACTTGAGATAAGTTCCATCCATCCATCCATTTTCTACCACTTATCCAGATCTGGGTCGCGGTGGTAGCAGCCTAAGCAGAGCAGCCCCGACTTCCCTCTCCCTGGCCACCTCCACCAGCTCTTCTGGGAGAATACCGAGGTGTTCCCAGGCCAGCCGAGAGATGTAATCTTTCCAGCATGTCCTGGGTCTGCCCCGGGATCTCATCCCGGTGGGGCATGCCCAAAGAACCTCGCTTGGGAGGCATCCAGGGGGCATCCTAACAAGGTGCTCAAACCACCTCAACTGACTCCTTTTGATGTGAAGGAGCAGCGGTTCTACTCTGAGTCTCTCCCAAATGACCAAGCTTCTCACCCTGTCTCTAAGAAAGAGACCAGCCACCCTGCAGAGAAAACTCATTTCTAATGCTTGTATCCATGATCTCATTCTTTCAGTCACTACCCACAGCTTGTGACCATAGGTGAGAGTGGGAACGTAGATAGACCAGTAAATTGAGAGCTTTGCCTTTTTGCTCAGCTCTCTTTACCACAACAGACCAGTTTAGCATCTGCATCACTGTTGATGCTGACCCGATCCATCTGTCCAACTCCCGCTCCCCCTTACCCTCACTTATGAACAAAACCCTGAGATACTTAAACTTCTCCACTTTAGGTAGCAAGTCCCCCCAACCCAAAGTAGGTGCCCCACCCATTTCTGGCTGAGTGCCATGGCCACAGACTTGGAGGTGCTGATCCTCATCCCAGCCACCCACACTCAGCTGCAAACCATCCCAGCACATGCTGTAAGGTACAGATTGATGAAGCCAACAGGACATCATCATCTGCATAAAGCAAAGACGTGATCCTGATGCCACCAAACCGGACACCCTCCACCCCTTGACTGCACCTAGAAATTCTGTCCATAAAAATTATGAACAGAACCAGTGACAAAGGGCAGCCCTAATGGAGTCCCACATGCACCAGGAAGGAGTTCAACTTTCTGCCAGCAATGAGAACCAAACTCCTCCTCCAGTCATACAGGGTCTGAATGGGCTGCAGTAGTGGGCCCTGAACCCCATACTCCCAAAGCACCCCCCACAAGGCACCATGAGGGACACAGTTATAAGCCATCTCCAGGTCCACAAAACACTTGTAGACCAGTTGGGCAAATTCCCATGCACCTTCCAGTACCCTTGCAAGGGTAAAGAGCCCAGTGTTCCATGACCAGGACAAAAAAAATGCATTGTTCCTCCTGAATCTGAGGCTTGACTATTGACCGGACTCTCATCTCCAGCAAAGGCTTTCCCAGGGAGGCTGAGAAGTGTGATCCACCTCTAGTTGGAACACTCTCCGGTCCCCTTTTTTAAAAAGGGGGACCACCACCCCAGTCTGCCAATCCAGAGGCACTGGCCCTGACCTCCATGCAATGTTGAAGAAGTGTGTCAGCCAAGACAGCCCAACAACATCCAGTGCCTTCAGGAACTTAGGACAAATCTCATCCACCCCCAGAGCCCAGCCACTGAGAAGCTTTTTAACCACCTCAGCAACTCAGCCCCTGTGATGGGCAAATCCTCCCAAGCACCCTCAGACTCTATGTCCTCAGATAACATGAAGGTGGGATTGAGGAGATCCTTGAAGTATTCCTTCCACCACCATACAATATCCCCAGTTGAGGTCAACAGCACTCCATCCTCACTGTAAACAGTAGGGACAGAGCACTGCTTCACCTTCCTGAGCTGCTGGACAGTTTGCCAGAATCTCTTTGAGACCAACTGAAAGTCACTTTCCATGATCTCACCAAACTCCTCCCACACCCAAGTTTTTGCTTCGGTGACCATGAGAGCTGCATTCCACTTGGCCCATCGGTATCTGTCAGCTGCCTCTGGTGACCTACAGGCTAACCAAGCCCAATAGGACTCCTTCTTCAGCTTGATGGCTCCCCTCACCACAGGTGTCCACCACTGGGTTTGGGGATTACCGCCATGACAGGCCTAAACTATTGAAAATGTTTTCTTTGTACTTTTGTCAGTTAAATAAAGGTTCACATGAATTATCAAATTACAGACTATGCCCACTACCCATTCCCCAAAGACTGTGGTCTCATCTGGCGATTGACTATCACTGACCTACCTCCCTCTCAAGAAAACACCACAATAATGGTAAACATAGATTTTCAAAAGCCCTGAAACTCATCCCACTGCCTGGCATCCCCACAGACTCTCAAACCACAGAACTATTGTTCCAGCAGGTCTTCCATTACTATGGCATCCCAGAAGACATAGTTAGTGACCGGGGACCTCAATTAATTTCCATGTTTTGGACAAGCTTCATGGAGAGGTTGGGGGTATCCATGAGCCTCACTTCCAGCTATCATCCACAATCCAAATGGTCAAGTAGAGAGAGCAAACCAGGAAATCGGCTGTTTTCTCAGAATCTATTGCATGCATAACCAGGGGACTGGGCATGCTTCCTGCCCTGGGCCGAGTATGCACAAAACTCACTGAAGCACTCTGCCACCCAACTAACTCCATTTCAGTGCATACTTGGCTACCAACCACCCTTGTTCCCCTGGGACGATGCACCGAACCAGGTACAAGCTGTTGATGACTGGTTCAAGCATAGTCAGACCATCTGGGAGGTGGTTCACCAACACATGGAGTCAATCTGTGCCAATTACAAGACATATGCAGACAAGCATAGAGGAGAGACTCCCAACTTCCACCCAGGTGATAGAGTGTGGGTGGCTGCCAAGAACCTAAGGGAGACCAATACCTGTAGGAAGCTCCAACCTCAATGCATTGGCCCATTCAGAATCCTGTGCCATATCAACGAAGTAGCTTACCATCTCAAACTCCCTCCCCACAACCGTATATCACCCACATTCCATGTCTCACACCTCAAACCTGCCATCCCAGGGCCCCTCGCCAGCAACACACCAACCCAAGAACACCCCTCACTCAACTTTGAAGAAGACTCCATCTACCAGGTCTACAAGATTCTAGATTCAAGACGTAGAGGAGGCCAAATCAAGTACCTGGTAGACTGGGAGGGTTACGGACCAGAAGAACAAAGCTGGGTCAAAGCCAAAGATCTCCTTGACCCCCTTCTGAAGCAAGAGTTCCATGCCCAGTTTCCTAGCAAACCAGCACCCAGAGGTAGGGGTCACTTCAGAAAGATTGTAGCTCCTGGAGGTAGCTCCTCGGGGGGGCTTGGTCAGTAAACCCGCTGAAGCTCAACAGACTACAAACATGGACTCCCTGAACTACAACTCCCATAACACACAGTGTCCTCTGTCTCCTGCCTACTGAATCACAGCTAACTGTCATTTCCTCAATCACCTGTCCCTCCATATAAGCTCTCCTCTCAAACACACCTTTGCAAAGTATCATTCAAGCCTTGTATCTTTCTGACTGCTTATTCTGATTCTGACCCTTGCTACTTTCTTCTCATTTCTCACTCACTGTCTTTCCTACACTATGTTGTTTGCTGATCACCCGACCCTTGCTAGTTTACTGATTCTGATTCCCGCTTCTCGATTTGGCTTTGACGACTTTCTTCATTCTGTCTTCCTCTGCATATACATCTGTAAGTGCCTGCATCCTCACCACGAGTCCGAATGCAGTTAATGCATGAGTCCAAGTCCGAGTCATCAGTGCTCAAGTCCAAGTCAAGTCACAAGTCCTTAAAATTAGGGCACGAGTCAGACTCAAGTACTATAAGCCTGATCATAGTCCACCCACCTATCCATCTATCCATCCACCCTCTATACTGTTTATCCATTGTTTATTGCAGGTGAGCTGGAGCCAATTGTCGCGGACATTAGTTGAGAGGTGGGGTACACCCTGGACAGATCATCAGTCAGTCACAGAGCTATCACAGAGAGACAAGCAACCATTCACACTCACATTTACACCTATGTAAATATAGGTGCAATTTAGAGTAGCCACTTGAAATATTCTGCATATCTGAACTGTGAGAGGAAACCAGAAACAAGCAACTTGCATCGTTGGAAAGGACAAGGCATGCCATTTTATGTGATATGTGACCCACCTTGACATGATTCTTGTGAGCAATTCAAACAAGAAGGGATATGAATTCAGAAGCAATTTGCATCAGTCATGTGCTAAGGGTTAAGCATACTACATAGTAAGCAGTATGCTATTTGACCACAGCCTTGAGTTCTCAGACCCATAAGAAGCCATGTGACAAACTGCTATTTCAGCAAAAAGCAATTTTCGATCAGAGTGGGTGAACTTTCAGAATCTTGGATCCAGAATATCTCTCTCTCTCTCTCTCTCTCTCTCTCTCCATTTAACATCAGTTTCCATTGTTGGCGAGCGGGTTTGACAGGCATTGCCTGATATGAGCGTAGTTTCCTCCTCCACTTTATTCAATCATGGGCATCAGCAACAGTGAGGCCACTCAATCTCAAGTCTTCAGATAGCACCTCTCCCCATGTTTTATGTAGCAAATTAAATAAAATGGCAAACAAATAACACAAGTCCCATAGCCATGCTGCATCACCAGGGTAACTGACAAGAACCATTAACTTCTTGTTAGAGAGGGTTGGAGGTTATCCAGCAAAGTATGTTAAAAATACAATACATTACTGTTTCTTTTATCAACTATCTGTAAATAATTGAAAGTGAAATTGAAATGTTACTCAACTAATCCAAAATTCTACATGAAGCTGAAATGAAATGAGAAGGAACATCATGAGTGCCCCTACTCAATAAATGTTCTTTATTAAGAGATATCCTCAAGGGTGCAGAGAGACTGGCTGAGTATTTGATCATATTTTTCAGCCAATCATTTTATGTGCTGTTTTGCTTGACTTCAGTAGGCTATGCTTGGAAATCCCTCATGCTTTAAATGACACTGGAGCTCTCTAACCATCAAGAGCCTCTCAATCTCATACAATTTAATGGAAGCAGTCTATGCAAGGCTACACATACCAGCTAAAGGCGAATGAGAACTAGGCTTCCTGAGAGGCATACTAAATTTGTAGTATGCTAATCATTCAAAAATATATATAAATACTAACAATTCCTCCATTTTGTAAATAATCTATCTGCAGTGGATATTGCTCAGTGAAACATAGCAAAATTGAATTCATTCTGTTTATCCATCCATTCATCCATTTTTTTTTCTGCTTATCCAAAATCGGGTCATGGTGACAGCAGGCTAAGCAGGGTATTCCAGGCATCCCTCTCCCCACCAATGCTTTCCAGTTCCTCCTAGGGGATTCCAAGGTGCTCCCAGGCCAGAGGAGATATATAATCTCTTCAGTGTGTTTTGGGTCTACCCCGAGGTCTGCTCGACTGGTAAATCGAAAGCTCTGCCTTCCAGCTCAGCTCCCTCTTCACCATGACGGTCCGGTACAACACCAGCATTACTGCTGATGCCGGCCCAATCCACTTGTCCATCTCACACTCAATTTTACCATCACTTGTGAACAAGACCCATAGATAAACTCCTTCACTTGGGGCAACAACTCACTCCCAACCTGGAGTAACAGTGAGCCCACATGGCAGTGGCTCCATGTAATTCATTCTGTTTATGTTAATTTAATATCTGGAAAAAGAATATGAGAATGAGATGAGAATATAAGATTGAAAACAAACCATGAATGCTATTACTCCTCAATCATGTTGAAACGTTGAAGTATTGTGCCACGACTTGACATCAGTATGGTTCTGTGAGTGTGCCATCTGCAGGAAAAAGTTTTTTTTTTCTTTTTGAAAAGCTTCAACTAAAACTTTTCATCCAATCATTTTTTAAATTGTTTGGTGAGTGGACATCTCAGCCTCTTTGGTCACCATAGTGAATTGTGAGGCATTTAACAACCACACTATTCTCATTCTTCTTCTTTGTAAAATAATTTCTGGGGAATGTATTAAGAGGGAATGTGTTAATACTGAACTTCACAGCCAACAAACATGACAAGTTAGGGACACTGCACTTTTTATTTTCCAAATACTCATCTTCTTAAAGGTGGACTGCCTTTCAGGTTTTTCAAGTGTAGGTCATAAAAATAATTTTCCCTGACACCCAATTATTTTTGTTTAGTGGACCAAAAGTGACTGAATTCGAATCACAGACTTCCAATTTTATTACTTTTTTTTTTTAATAGAACAATTAATTGATTTAGGTCCACATGGCCCTAAATTCTCTGCTATTTTTTTCCTCCTTCACCATGACCCAATTCAAGATACTACATCATGCATCATGTGGTGGGCTTTCCCCATTCACCCAAGTCATTGTGGGATAGAAGTTTGAAACAGGACAGAAAAATGGAGGACATGAGTGTGCGAATGAAACGTGAAAGACTGACTACAGTAAAGGAAAGCAAGAGGAAAATACATTATGTTGCAAAGAAAAGGAAATGCAGGACCAAACTAATAAATATCAATGGTCAGCAAGCACCTCGATGTGATCAGCTGTTCGTTTACTGACAGAATGATGTAACAGTCAGTGTACGGTCAAAGTAAATCTGTAGATGGCAGTATTGCAACACTGGATGCCAGCTGCTGTAAAACACAAAAGAAGAAGAAGGTAAACCTGCACATGCACACAAAGACTTCTTCTGTCAGCTTGACTACGCAAAGCAAGAGATTTTATGCATATTATTTGCTCAGGAATCCCCTCAAATTAAATAACTTCCCAGCCACAGAATGGCCTGTTTTTTTTTTTTTTTGTTTGTTTGTCAGATATTAGAGAAATAAACCTATCACAATGGCCAAATTTCAGAGGAAACTAAATGTCATTGATTTTATGAAATTGAAAGGCCGTCTAGCTTTAAGGAGGCCTCTTCCCAGTAAATCCAAAGACTTTGATCTCAGATCACTCCCACTAAGGGAATTAAAATCAGATTTGTACACCAACACATTATCAGTCGTTGTTCATTACTCTCTATACAATATATCCATGGTTTTATGCAAAAGATATGGATAGCAGTACATGTGCCGAGACTACCTTAATTAGTAAATAATTACTTTCCATTATCCATTATCATCTATGTGATCATATTCATCAAGTTGTAGCATCACAGATGTCCCACATTCATGCTTAGTATTAAAACTACTTGCAGTTAAGCATCATAACAATATAGTTGTAATGTGCAGTGTTGATAGGCACATTGAAGGCCAGGAGGAGGCAGAACATCCCTCTTTGTGATGCCAGAGTGTGGAGTGATGCTGTTTGCTAAGCTGGGAGATGAAAACAGATTAGCCAGGCATGTTGACTCGAGAAACCTACCCGCTGGCTGATTAGGACTTTGGTCAGGATGCTCAAAGAATCAGTACACCAGCTGATTAGGACTGGAGTCAGAGCATTGCAGAACCCAGCAAAAGAGTGAGACAGTGGGGTAACATGATGCATGTTGTGCAGAAGGTGGTGCGATTATGTCATCCTGAAACTCACTAGGGGGTGGAGATGTCATGTCATCATCCATAAAGTTTGGAGGCAGTGGGACAACAATGTCATTGGCGAGTTATGAGTTGTCCTGACAGAACTGTACTGGACTGGAGAGGCCTCTTCATTGGACAGCCTCTATTCCCCCTATATCTACAGTTGTCACTTTGCTGAAGTAATCTGTGTCTGGTCAACTGTAAGTTATGATTCTGCAGGCTATAGCCGCCCAGCCCCACAAAAAAATTACTTGAGGAGGCTCCTTTCTATTCAGCAGGAACACCCTTCTCAAGAGGCTAGAAAACTCTGCCATATTTCCTAGGCCTTGGTGTCCTTAGTTTCTGCCCACTCATGTGCTTTGCCCTGTTTTTTAGCCTGTAATAACAAGAACCTCATGTTTTCTCTCTTATCAGGCTTAGGGTTCAACACTTCAAGGAAATAGAGTTTAGATTGAAGGATTACTCAATTTGGGGAAAACTCAGTGCCATTATGTTCAGGTGGTGCAGCCTGGGGTATAGAGCAGGGAAATGCACTCAATCATCCTTTGGCATAGAGAGAGATAGAGCTGGAGCTGCTTATTAGATGCTTGTTCTGCAGGGTGAGAACTCCACTCTACACACGGTTCATAAACATAGATGCAGCTTTAAGAGCTGCAAGAGGTGTCTTTTCATAAAAAGCCATAACTAATCATCCTTCTGCTTTGTCTCATGCATGACACACTAAGTAGCTGCATCCTTTGTAAGTATAGTTATCTGTAATGTGTGGGCTGATATGGTAGAAGAAGTTACAAGTGCATAAAATCTGTGTCCATATCATGGATCAAAATAAGGGCAGGCAGAAAAACACAAGAATAATTCGGATTTGGCAATCTAGAAAAAAAGGCACTGGTTCAAGCAAGGTAATCGCAAGAAACCATCAACCAAGGAACTATGAAACACTAGTAAATATGGATCAGAAACACACTAACAAAACATGAATGGAACATGGAAGTGGCAAGATTCACACTGGGAAGCACAAAGCACATGGAGAGCTGCAACACATGCTAAGAGGGGTAATTCATAACACTAGGGCCAAGCCTGAAATGATTTTATGATATGGCATTTTTAAATGCATTATCTGATCTTTAGAACCATATTACGCATACTGGAATTTTATACTTGGAGTTTGCCTGTTCTCCCTGTGCAGGTTTCCTCCGGGTGCTCCGGTTTCCTCCCACAATCGCAAGACATAAGGATTAGGTCAATTGACCACTCTAAATTGCCCATAGGTGTTAATGTGAGTGTGACTGGTTGTCTATCTCTCAGTTTTAACCCTGTGATAGATTGGCAACCTGCCCAGGGTGTATCTGCTTGTCACCCAAAGTCAACTGGGATTTGCTCCAGCCTCCCTGACAGAAAAGTGAAGTATAGATAATGGATGGATACATAGATGGATGGATTTTGCATTCCGAAACATGCCAACATAACCCCAGATAAAAATTCTATTGGAAAGGGACCACAGTGTGAGCATAAGCCTTGACAAAGACTAAAGAGTTGCCAAGAGTACTCAGAACAAGACCAAAAGCATTTTCCACAAAAGTGAGGTAGCTTACAAGGATTTTTCCCATATCTGCCCCTCTAGTAGCCTCATTCTGCTTCATTTTGATGAAAACTTTATCACCAATTCAGCAGATGTTGTGATATTAAAGAAAGATATTCCAAGATCTCAAGCTAGACAATAATGATGTCAGGAAATGAAGCATTTCAGATTGTCCTCTTAGCTACTACAGAATTGGAAATGCTCAAAAAAAAAATCCATTTTGGTTGGTGGGAAATGCACTTTCTGACCAGTAATAAAGCATTACTTTATGTGTCTCATTAGACAACAGTTGTTAGGCTTCTAAGGACACAGGGTCATCTTACCCCTACTAAACCTTTTTCAACACAAACCCATAAAGAAAGGGAACATAGTGTTCCCACAGAGACTCATTAATTGGGGGTGTTTTTCAGTGCTTTAAATAAAGGGATGTTCTGGCAGTCTGTAGTTGTTGAAGAAAAGAACAGTCCTTATTAAAGTCATTAAAATATATTTGATGGGTATTTGTTAATTGTTATTTTTGTCAAACTTTTTCTTACACTTAATGTAATACATAGATTTTAAAGGCAACTACCCATATACTTTCAGTTTAATACACATGCCCTTTGTCTTAAATTTCTGGAAGTATGCATGAATAAAACAAGCCTAAGGTCAGTGCTTGTTGTTTGACTACTAGACCTGCAACATGATGCAGCACAAAAGATGCAAAATTGATGTAGTATGCTGCTTATTTCTATTACTTATTTTTGGTACTACTTACCAATAAAGAACCTTCTTGTTGCAGATTATGGATTTAGTATGATACACATTCTATGAAAGCTTCAATTGAGACTATAGATATATTGTGGCAGTGGGGGCGTGGCCAAACAGAATTCTGTGAATGGAGGGTGGGGTCGGGGAAGGTAAGTGGCTAAGTCATTCCACCTGCTGTCAATTAATGTGTGTAGAGTGAGTGAAAGAAAGAAAGCTGAAAAGCTAGAAATAAGTGAAATAAAGAGTTTGCGTGTGACCATCAACTCTGGCCTGCCATGCTTCTGTGCTCCACCCACATCAGGAACTGCTACAGTGGTGCCGAAACCCGGGATGCACAGAAGGGAACGACCCCATGGAGTCCTCTCCATTTGAAGAGCTTGCCCTTGCTACCGTCCAGCAGAACCAGCAGCAAGCACTGACTGTCCTCCAAAAGGACCAAGAGCAACACTTCGAAGCCTTGATGCTGGCCCAGCAGGAAGATCGCCAGGTGTTC
>JAODVO010000001.1:60478842-60488875 GCA_025400055.1 Notarius lentiginosus
AGGACAGCACTATGTGCTTTGTGCATGCCTTTCAGTATGGAAGTTATTGTGCCCGTGTTGTCACTGAACCAGTCCTGGTGCTTTCTGCCCTTGTACCCGATGGATTGGGAAGCTGAATTGTAGAGCCTAGAGCTCACAGAAGACCGCTTCTCATCTATGGAGTCATCTGTGCTCAGGAGACACTCAATGTCTTCCAGGTTTTCAGCCAGAGCGAGACGGAGGCTGTTCCGGATCTCAGCCTTTTCTAGCTGAATACAGTCCAGCTTCTTCTTTCTTGACTTCTGGAGATGGACAGCAGGGTGTGCTTTCACCAGGAGCCTGGTCATGATGAGCTGGTGATCTGTCCAGCACTCAGCACCTCTCACTGCACGAGTGAGTAAGATGTCTTTTATCTCAGACCATCTCACAATGATGTAGTCCAGCAGGCGGCAGTGTTTGGAGCATGGGTGCATCCAGGATGGTTTGTGTTTATTTTTGAGCTGGAAGAGTGTGTTTGTGATGGTCAGGCCATGTTCAGCACAGAGGCTTAGCAAATGCAGATTGTTTGCTGTATGGCCAGCTACATGTTGGCCGCCACCTGGCAGGGGGCCAGAAAAAATGTTACTAAGACCAACTGAAGATGACTATGAAAAAGTGTGGTTTGAACCCAAGCCAGCTGGAGGACATTGCCACCCAATGCTCCATCTGGCAGCATCCTCTACACTCACTTGCTCAGTGAGGTCATATCCACTATACCCACTTTCTGTGAGCTTGCATCCTATACACCCACTCTCAGTGAGGTTGTATCCTCCATATCCATTATACCTGCTCTTTCCGTGAGGTTCTATGCTCACATATCCTCACACATCCTCACTCAACTCACCCTCACCTTTCCTTTCTCATGTTTCTGCACAGATCCCAGCATGTTTGGCAGGCATATTGTCATGGATTACACATAATCAGCTGAGACTAAATCCCACCAAGACTAAGCTGCTGTTCATTCCTGGAGATGTATCCACATGTTAAGATCTTTTGATATCCCTTTGATCTCCTAACTCTCAGATCTCACTGTCTGTAACTGCATGCAACCTTGGAGTACCCATGGAAAACCACCTATCCTTCTCACTTCACATCACTAAACTGACTGCCCTCATGCAGGTTTTTTATTTCCAACGTCAGTAGGAGCTGGCCTTTTCTGTTCACAGTGGTCACCCAGGTGCTTGTTCAATCCCTTGTCATTTTGAGACTGGACTACTGTAACTTGCTCCTGGCTGGTCTGCCTCTCCATTCATCCTTTCAATGTCCCAGAGACCAGCCACACCATCCTATTGCTACAATCCCTCCACTGGCTTCCTGTAGCTGTTGTCAAAATTTAACCCTTTCCCACCTACGTGAAAACACTTATCACACCCCATACTGCACTGCACTCCCTCTGAGCCTTGAGCACTGCTCAGCTGGACCCACCATTTCTCAGGGTATAAGGAGGAGGATATACTAGTGCATCTCAAACAATTAGAATATTGTGAAAAAGTTAAATATTTTCCCTCAGTCATTTAAGAAAGTGAAATTTTTATATATTCTAGACTCATTACATGTAAATTAAAATGTTTGAAGCATTTTTCTATTTTAATTTTGATAATTATGGCTTATAGCACAAAAAAACATCTCAAAATATTATTGTGTTTCATTTCAGGTTTGACTAAAACAGTGTAAATACTGTCCATCTCTCAGTCTAGTTCAGTGCACACAACCACAATCATGGGGAAAACTGCTGATTTGACAGTTGTCCAGAAGACGATCAGAAGGCCATGGTCAAAGCAACCTGGGTTTCAGTAACACCTCAGCTGTGCCACAGGCTGATCTTCTCCATGCCATGCCCCATTGATGCAGGAATTTATAGTAGAGGAGCCCCAACCAAGTACTGAGTGTATAAATGAACAAACTTTTCAGAAGTTAGACGTTTCTGTATTGTAAATCCTTTTTTGATTGATCCTAGGAAATATTCTAATAATTTGAGATCCTGGATTTCTGATTTTCATGAGCTATAAGCCATAGTCATGAAAATTAAAACAAAAAAGGCTTGAAATATTTCACTTTACATGTAATGAATATAGAATATATGAAAGTTTATCTTTTTGAATTAAATTATGAAATAAATAAACTTTTTCACGATATTCTATTTTTTTTTTAGATGCATTAGTACATCAAAGCTCTTATATGTCCTGGCACCCAGGTGGTAGAATGAACTTCTCCTGTCCAAACATCTGTCTTCATATGAAAACTAAAGACCGGCTTCTTCTCCAAACACTTAAATGGTCAATTTGTTATAAATGGTGTCATTGTTGTATGTTTTTAGCACTCTGCTAACCTCCCCAACATGGTTTTAGACTGATAGCACTTTAGTCCTTGATCTGATGATCTAGTATGAAGATGTGTTTTTGATTTCAATGCATTTCTGTAAGTTGCTCTGAATAAGAGCATTTGCTAAATTATGTAAATGTAGTGTACCACTTGGAGGTTCTGCTACATTGCCTTCAGCATAGACCGCATCCTGTGAACAAGGGTTCTGCTCACCAAGCGACAATGTAACATACAGCATGAAATTAGCAGTGGTGAGGAAAATGACCATGTACAGCATGGTCAGTGTGTTACTGATCACTGCTGATCCAATAGGGTTGCGGGGGAAGCTGGAGCCAAGCCCAGCTGACTTCAGGTGAAAGGTGGGGTTCACCCTGGGAAGGCCGCCGATCTAACACAAAGTGTGTGTATGTGTGTGCATCTAGGCAATGCCTACAGGAAGTGTGATGTGAATGGAAGTTGGGAAATCACTGCAAAGAACAAGACTTGGGCAAATTACAGCGAATGTGCAAAGTTCCTCACACACTACAATCAGAATCAAGAAAGGGTATGAACGCACACCACACACACACACACACACACTTTGTGACTCTAGTACGTATGGTTCTTTCTAATAGATACACAGGCCACACCTCTTTTACTGACAAACAGAGAGGCCACACCTCTTTTACGAACCAACACAGCCACATCCTCTTTGATAACAATCACACGTCATGCCTACTTCTGTAGCAAACTCACGCCACACCTCCAAAAACATAAGCCACGCCCCTTCAAATAACAGACACAAAGGCATCCTTTGCTAATAAACACACTTCATGCCTAATTTATTAACACACACAGACCATGTCTCCTTTACAGAGGCCACACCTCCTTTACTAACACACGCAGACAATACTTCCTTTACTAACAGAGGCCACACTTTCTTTAACAACTAATACATAAAAACTAAAACCTCCTGTACTAACACAAAGGCCACCCCCCACTATCGAACACAAAGGCCACGCCTCTTTACTAACTAACTAACACAAAAGCCACCCCCCTGTACTATCTAACACAAAGGCCACGCCTCTTTTACTATCTAACACAAAGGCCACGCCTCTTTTACTAACTAACACTAAGGCCACTGCTCCTTCACTTCCTAAAAGAAAAGCCATGCCGCCTTTACTTTCTAACTAAAAGGCCACGCCTCTTTTACTAACTAAAAGAGGTCATGCCTACTTTACTAAGTAACAGAAAGGCCACGCCTCCTTTACTATCTAACACAAGTCACTCCTCCTTTACTAACTATTTTACTAACTATCACAGGGGACACACCTCCTTTATCTCCTTTTACTGGGACTTTTTCTCCAACCCTGTGTGTGTGTGTGTGTGTGTGCTCCCCACAGCTATTTAATGAAAAATTCATCTGCACCAATGAAAAGTTTCTGAACCGCAGACTGAAGTTGTTTGGCTTCATCTCAGACACTAAATGCTAACAGACGCTCACTACTCCACACACACAAAATATTCCATACCACTCTCAATCCATCGGCCAAATAATATCTGGACAAAGTTAAAGTTTGTCAGTTGCAAATTTACATCAGATGCATTTTTTTTTAATATACAGGATATAAATAGACGCATAGATACAATTAAATCTGTTTTTGTTCACACACACAGGAAGTGTTTGACAGACTGTACCTCATCTACACTATTGGATACTCCATCTCATTCAGCTCACTCATGGTGGCCATCGTTATTCTCGGATACTTCAGGTGAGTCAGGATTTTCTCTTTTATTTATTATGGAATTCTGCTTTTAATCTCTGACAAGCTCAAATATCTGACTCCTGAGACACAGAGAGAGAGAGACAGATAGAAAAAGACAGAGTCTCAGAGAACCAGAGAGAGACAGACAGATAAAGGCTGATAGACACAGAGAAACGGACATAGATGAGTCTGTGTATTGTCACTCTGACATCCTCCCCCTGCTATACTCTCACTTCTGTACTGTCTATTCCGTAATCTCTCTCGGCCTTACTCGCTCTTCTGTACTGTCTCGGCTGTACTCTTCCTTCTGTACTCTCTATTCTGTACTGTCTCTCAAACTTATTCTCTCTTCCGTATTTTCCCTTCTGTACTCTCTCTGCCATACTCCTCCCTTCTGTACTCTCTTTTGGCTGTACTATCTCTGCCATACTCTCTCTCGGCCATACTCTCCCTTCCGTACTCCCCCTGCCATGCTTTCTCTCTGCTGTATTCCCCCTTCTGTACAATCTCCTTGCTGTACTCTCCCCCTGTCATACTCTCCCTTCCGTACTCTCCTTGCCATACTCTCTTTCTGCCATACTCTCCTTGCCATACTCTCTCACTGCTGTATTCCCCCTTCTGTACAATCTCTGCCATGCTCTCTCCCTACCATGCTCCCCCTGCCATGCTCTCCCTTCCATACTCTCCTTGCCATACTCTCTCTGCCATACTCTCTCACTGCTGTATTCCCCCTTCTGTACAATTTCTGCCATACTCTCTCCCTGCCATACTCTCCCTTCCATAATTTCCTTGCCGTATTCTCTTCCTGCCATACTCTATCTTCCATACTCTCCATTTCATACTTTCCTTTCCATACTCTCACCGCCATACTCCCCCTTCCATGCTCTCCTTGCCATACTCTCTCCCTGCCATACTCTCCTTTCCATACTCTCCTTGCCATCCTCTCTCACTGCCATGCTGTCCCTTCCATACTCTCCTTGCCATACTCTCTCGCTGCCATACTCTCCCTTCCATACTCTCCCTTCCATACTCTCCTTGCCATACTCTCCCGCTGCCATACTCTCCCTTCCATACTCTCCTTGCCATACTCTCTCACTGCCATGCTCTCCCTTCCATACTCTCCCTTCCATACTCTCCCTTTCTTACTCTCCTTGCCATACTCTCTCCCTGTCATATGCTCTCCCTTCCATACTATCCCTGCCATCATCCCTCCTTGTCCTACTCTATCTCTCTTCCATACTCCCCCTTCCATGCTCTCCTTGCCGTACTCCCTCCCTGCCATACACTCTCTCTTCCATACTCTCAGTTTGATGTGAAAGTCTTTGCTGCACTCAGTTTGACGTGTGTTCCTGTGTGATTGTGATGCTTCAAGTCCTCAATGGCTTTTTTTTTTTTTTGACGCACTGCTGTTTCAGCCCAGGGGAAACTTCGGAAGTCCTGCGGCTGAGTCTCGATCCTGCTGGGATTTTAAACACCAGAATTAAGCCTTGAGCACTTTGACTGACTTAAGTTTTCTCAGTGTGCTAAATATACCACCACATCTTCTGTGTCTAGGCACTGTAGAGTTTCCAGAGAACCATTTATGCTGCACAAACCCAGTCATATTGATGGTATCCCCTTCCTGTTCACCACTTCCTGTTTAGCACTTCCTGTTAATCCATGATTTGCACTGATTTATAGCTGAATAAACTCAGTTTGTTATTTAGCCTCAAGGCTCAGCTGTGTTTCGTTCTCATTCAAGGATCAATAAACATATAGACAGACTGATAGGCAGGCAGTCATGTCCTTATATATATATTGGATTGAAGTTACTCTGGTCTTATTGAGCTGAAGATCTCTCTCTCTCTCTCTCTCTCTCTCTCTCTCTCTCCCTCCCCCAGGCGTCTCCATTGTACGAGGAATTTTATCCACATGCACCTGTTCGTTTCGTTCATGTTGCGAGCAGTGAGCATCTTTGTTAAAGATGTTGTTCTGTATTCGGGATCGAACCTTGATGAAACTCAACGGATCACAGTTGAGGATCTGAAATCCATCACAGAGGCTCCGCCCACTGAGAAAACCAAGTTTGTGCGTACCTTTATTTAATACTAATCCCTGAGTGAGTAAATCACTGAGCTTTACGTCTGGAGTTTCTTCTTTCAATCTATTACAAGGTGATAGTTTTCTGTCTTTCTTTCTTTCTTTCTTTTTTCTTTCTATTTGCATGCTTTTGTCCTTTCTTGTATTCTTTTATTCTTGCCTTCGTTTTTTCTGATTGCTTGCTTGAGTTTTTACTTTCGTTTTGGATTTCTTCCTTTTTTCTTTCTGTTTCATTTTTTGCTTTCTTTTTCAGGTTTATTTCTTTATTGTGTTCTGTCTTTTTTTTCTTATTTATTTATTTCTTGCTTACTTGCTTGATTTTTACTTTCTTTTTGATTTCAATTTTCCTTTTTATTTTTTCTCTCCTTTTTTTCTTTGTCTTTCTTACTTGCTTGATTATTTTTGCTTTCTTCTTTGTATTTCTTTCTTGCATTCAGTCTTTTTTGTTTTCTTTCTTTCTTGCTTGCTTGTTTGCTGATTTACTTGCATTATATTTTTGTTTCCTTTTTTGGATTTCATTCTTTCTTGTGTTCTGTCTTTTTTCTGAAATTCTCTTTTTTTCTTGCTTGCTTACTTGAATATTTGCTTGACTTTTACTTTCTTGCTGGATTTCTTTTTTCATTTTCTTCTTTCTCTCTTTTTTCTGTTTTTCTTTTTACGTTCTTGCTTGCTCGATTTTGTATTCTTTTTTGGAGTTCTTTCTTTCTTTCTTTACTGTTGTCCTTTGATTTTTACTTCTTTTTTTCAGGTTTCTTTTTCTTTCTCGGTTGCTTGCTTACTTGCTTGATTTTTTTTTTACTTTCTTTCTTTTTGGATTTCATTTTACTTTTTGTCTTCTTTCTTTCTTTCTTGATTTAAAATTTAATTTTACATTATCGAATTATATATATGTGTGTGTGACCAGCTGTGAAAGGAAATTAACTTATAAAATAAATCTAAAAGTTCTGTTGAATAAAGAGGAGAACTGTACAGATGCCATTAAAAACTAAATCTTGGATTAGTTGTGGATAAAATGCATTTTTATTTTTGATTAATTTCCTCATTGTTGTTGTTGTTTCTGTTGTTGAAGATCGGCTGTAAGATCACCGTCACGCTCTTCCTGTACTTCCTTGCGACAAATTATTACTGGATCCTGGTGGAAGGTCTTTATCTCCACAGCCTCATCTTCATGACCTTCTTTTCTGACAGGAAGTACCTCTGGGGCTTCACTGTCATTGGCTGGGGTAAGTAAAGGGGTGGAGCTACAAACAGTTAAATATTCACCTGGTCTTGTCCTCAATGTGTGATGGAGCAGAAATTGCTTTCTGACTCATTACAGGGACATTTTGAGTGGAAACTGTGTTCTGAAAGGGTTTTTTAGAATTAATTTCTTCAGAAACTTTATACTTTATTTCATTACTCACTTTATTATATATTTATAACCTAACTCACTGCTTATCATGCACTGCATTAAGGCTAATACAAACAGAGAATACACACCTTTCTTTCTTTCTTTCTTTTTCTATGTTTCTACTCTTAAGTTTTGTCAATAACAGTGCTTAAGTTTTGTTACTCTTAAGTTTTGTCAAAAACCAGAGTTAGGAGCAGTCTCCGAAAATGGCTGCTCCGTACTACACTTCCCAAGAGCCACAGCGCCCTCTGCCACCGGGATTCTAACCCCTTCACCTGCAGCCTATTACCCTGTAATTACCAATTCCATATAAGCTCAGCAGTCACAAGCACTTCTGGCGATGTATCATTCTGTGTCCCGTACCTGACTTTACCAAGCCTTCTGTTTATCTTCTGACTTCCTGTTAACAACCTCTGTTCCTGATCTCATTCGACTTCGTCTTCTCGTCTGCCTTACACTGCGCTGTTCCCCAATCAATCGACCCACACCTGTTTCCTGACTATGATTTCTGACTCACGTTTTGGCTTTGTCTGCAGTATGCGTCACACCTGCTCTCCCCTGCAATTGCATCCATAAGTGCCTGCGATCTGACAGGATACTTTACCGTCATGGATGCAGCAGAGGAAGTTAAGCAGACCTCAGTTAGCAGTTAGGAGAGCAGCAGCAGATGATTTGTGAGCTAAACACCAGGATGTCACAACTTGCTGCTGTGGTGTGGCAGGCCACCTCACATGCCCCTCATTGCATACCGGTACACCTCGTAGCATTCCTCTGCCTGAAAAGTTCTCTGGGGAGGTTTCTAATTACAAGGGATTCTTTCTACAATGTTCACTATACAGTATTTCTCCACTCTCAGTGGAGTCACAGATGAACACAAGATCTCCCAGTTCATCAGTCTTCTCTCTGGTAAGGCTCTTCAGTGGGCAGGCACTGTCTGGATGCACAGGGATGAACACACAACATTCTATGACCGTTTTCTGGATTTGTTCATGAGAGCATTTGATCATCAGCCTGACGGTATAGAGGTTGGAGAGAGCCTGCTGACAATCCGACAGGGAGGAAGGAGCATCGCTGAATATGCACTGGATTTTCGCACCTTGGCCACTGGCAGCGGCTGGAACGAGTCAGCCTTGAAAGTTACATTTTGACAAGGTCTGCATCCAGAAGTGCTCAGCGAGCTAGCATGCCACGACAAACATTTCTCACTGGATTCTCTCATTGACCTGGCCATCCGCTTGGATCACCTCCTCCACAAACGACCCTCACTGCAACTACCTCCAACCTCCTCTCCCAGCACGAACCTTGGAATTCTCATGGAGATCTCCCACATGTGACTGCAGAGGTCAGAAAGAGAGAGAAGAAGAAGGGAGGGTCTCTGCTTCTACTGCAGAGAGACTAGTCATCAGATCTCTAAGTGCCCTACTCGGTCCCCACGGGATTGTCAGCCAAGCAAGGCTTCCAGCCCTGTTAACCAAACTTGACCCATGTACTTTCTGCCTTCATTGACTCAGGGGCCAAGGGAACTTCATAAACAGTGTTATTATACAGAGGTATCAACTCACTACCCACACCCTTCTGAGACTCATCAAACTGAAAGATATTGATGGGGGCTCCATAGCGGAAGGACTGGTCTCAACTCAAACAACTCCCCTCGAGATTCAAGTAGAAGCCATCCACATGGAATGGATAGCTCTTCTTGTCACCCTGATTTCAAATCACAACATCATCCTAGGATACCCATGGCTCCAATTACACAATCCTCTAATTTCATGGCAACAACAGGACATTCTTCAGTGGTCACCCTCCTGTCTGAAAAACTGCCTGAAACTTCCACAGATCTCACACTCTTCCACCTCGGTAGAGATCCCTCAGCCTGACTCCCTTGACAACGTCCCAACCTGTTATCTGGATCTAAAGGAGATATTCAGCAAAGGGAAAGCCTGTGGTCTGCCTCTGCATCGCTTCTATAACTGTGCCATCAACCTCCTCACAGGTATGACTCCTCCATGAAACTGCATCTACCCTTTATCATTAGCAGAACCAACTGTGATGGAGGAGTACGTGCAAAAAGCTCTGCAGCAGGGGTACAGCCGACACTCTACATCTCCAGCCTCACCTGGGTTTTTCTTTGTGGAAAAGAACCTCCTTTCTACAGAGCTTCCAGCCATGTATAGATTATCAAGGCCAGAACCAGATCACTGAAAAGTATCCCTATCCACTTTCATTGGTTCCATCAGCTCTAGAGCAACTCAGATCAGCCAAAATATTCTCCAAACTCGATCTTCACAGCCCTTATAACTTGGCCAGGATACGTGAGGGTGATGAGTGGAAGAACACTTTTAGCACCACGGCAGGTCACTTCAAATATTTGGTCATGCCTTATGGCCTTTCTTGCACACCCATAGCCCTTTTCCACCAAATCAGTTCCAGGGCTGGTTCGGGGCCAGTGCTTAGTTTGGAACCGGGTTTTCTGTTTCCA
>JAODVO010000001.1:61309569-61323513 GCA_025400055.1 Notarius lentiginosus
GATTCACATGATACACCGCCGAGGTGCTGTCTGTTCTCACAAGAACATGTTGGTATTGCAACACTGGCAGGAATCTTCGAAGAGCAAGATGGATGGCCTTCAGTTCGAGGACGTTTATGTGCTCCAACCTCCACGGGGGTTGCCACATGCCCCTCACTGACCGTCCTTCCCAGACAGCTCCCCAGCCTGTCAGGGAGGCATCCGTCGAGATGACCTGTCTCCTGTGGGGAAGGCCACCCAGTGGGACACCTCAGAGCAGGAACTCCTGGTCCCTCCAAGGACATAGAGTTTGGATGCAAGTCCGAGACACATGCAGCCTCACCTGCCTGTCGTCTTTCGGATGGAGATGGAAAGCATTGAACCAGCACTGCAGGGGGTGTGCCCTAAGCAGGCCAAGAGGAATTGCTGCTGCTGCTGCGGCCATCAAACCCAGCAGCTTCTGGACTCTGTGAGCCATAACAAGACTGCCCAAGCGGAAATACTTCAGCATTTCGATCAAGCTGTCCACTCTCCGTGGAGTGAGAGACGCAATCATGCTAACTGAGTCAAGGAAGATGCCAAGGAATTCCACCTGTTGGCGGGGTTGCAGGCTGCTCTTCTTGTGGTTGACAGTGAAGCCCAAGGATTGGATGTGGGCTAGAACTGTGTCTGTGTCGTGCACTACCTGCTCTTGGGAGGGGGCGCAGATGAGACAATTGTCCAGGTAGGGTAGGATTTCCAGACCTCAAGCCTGGAGGGGGGACAGCGCGGCTGACACCATGCGAGTAAAAACTCTTGGGGCCAGGGAAAGGCCAAAAGGAAGGACCTGGAACTGGAACACCCTGCCCTGGAAGGCAAAGCACAGGAAGGGCCTGTGTTCTGGGCAGATTGGGACGTGGAAATACGCATCATTTAGGTCCAGAGATGTGAACCACTCCCCCTGCCAGATGGACTGCATGACCACTTTTGTGTGGACCATCTTGAAAGGCAGCACCTTGAGATATCAGTTCAAGGGCCTGAGGTCGAGAACAGGCCGATGACTGCCATCTTTTTTGGGAACAATAAATTACTTGGAGTAGAACCCAGTGAGCTGTGCACTAGGCAGTACTTCTGAGATGTTACTTTCTTTTAGAAGTAACTCTTGAACCTCCTTGACAAGTATGGACATCAAAGCCAGGTCTTTTACGGATGTTACCCTGACCCCTGAAAATATAGGGGGTCGCCATCGAAATTGCAATTGGTAGCCATGAGCCACCATAGCCACGATCCAAGGGTCTGGCGCAATTCCCTCCCAGGAGGTCCGCTGGACAGCTTCAGCTGGGAAGAACAATCAATGGGTGACCCAAGACTCCTATGCAGGACCACCACTGTGGCCTGTACCCCTGCCTGTGCCCCACTGCAGTCCTCTTCTTCCCCTGGGTTGGGAATTTGGGCCTGTACTTTGGTCAGGTGCACGAAATCACCAGTCCCATGGGGCCACCAGGTCGTTGCCTGCTGGTGGTGGCCGGGTGGGCTGCCGCAGCCTATACCTACCCATTGGCACCCGGCTGGCAGTTGAAGCCGACTTATGACACACACACTGGACAGCTTCCCTAGATGCTGCAGTGTGCTCATCGTGATCAAGCGCCTCCTGGGATCCTGGGTGTAAGACGTGCCCAGGCACCACAGGGAGGCTCAGCAGCTCCTGCTTGATGCCTTCCAGCAGGGAGGTTTGCGCCAGCCAAACCTGTCTGTGGCACAGCACCACAGAGGCCATAGCGTCCTCCATGTCTTGTGTCAGCTGGGAGTGGGAAGAAAGAGCTGTGTCCACCAGGGCCCTGGCATCCTGGTCGTCTGGGCTCAGTGTCTTCCGTAGAGCCACCAGGGTGATGGCTAGAGCGTTACCCATTCAGGCCGCTCGTTCCGATGCATTGAAAGAGCGAGTGGCCAGGCAGTCCATCTTGGCACACTCCTTACGAGGGCAACATGGATTAGGGGCTACACGGGCAAGGCCCAGGGATGTCAATGCAGCCATTGATGGCTTAACTGGTGGCATGTCCCCCAGTCCAGTCTCAACCAGGTATCCAGCTCTTGCCAGCTGGCGGCAGCCTGCATGAAACTGGGGGTGTTGCGACGACTTACCCAATCTTGACTTAAGCATTGCTGCATAGTCATCCACCACAGGTATAGGAGGTGGTGGGGTAGTGCGAGAGACGCCCTCCCAAACTCCTCCCAAAGGAGCCGGGGCAGCTGCAGGCACCTGAAGGCCCAGGACCTTGGCAGCGCTCAACACCCATGACATCAGGGAGCTTACAGGGGCCTCTTCCATCCCCGTGGAGCCATCAGCCGGCTCTGCAGAGCCAGAATGCAGGTCTCCCTTGAGGCCGTCCCTACCTGTTGTGTTGTCTGTTGCTGTGTGGGAAGCGTAGAGGGATAGCACATCCACATCGCCCTGCCCATCCTCCTCACCATAGCTCTCAAGTCTGGATGAGAGGGAACCCCCCCCTGGCCTGGGGGCAGGGAAGTAGATGACGAGCCCTGGTGACCTTCCCGCCTGTCCATCCTCTGTGACAGACCCTTGAGAACCGAGAGGATCTGGAGCAACTCCATGTTACCACTCTCCATCAGCGTAGCTGAGGCAGGGTGCTTAGCATGTCTGGGCGCCTCTCTTTGGGCAGGCCTGTGGGGGGACTCCCGCTGCCGGTCACATGAATGCTTACGTTTGTGCTTATGCCCATGCTTACTGGAGAGGGACGGCTGGTCAGGGGAGTGTCGCCTCTCTCTCCAGCTCTCGCGCACATGGCCGCCCACCTGGCTGGCCCGGCACTCTCTTTCCCCCCTGGAGAGGTCGCAGACTGCTCTGCAGGGGTTGTCCACGTCCTCCAGCACATGGGCAGCTCCAAGGCACATTGGACACTCCCTGTGCCCATCTCTAGAACTCATTGAGGCCTTGCAAATCCTGCAGTAGTGGGAGGCCATCGTAGCCACACAGAGGCCTAGGCGGTCTGAAGTCTGGAGTCCTCCTCGAGTAGTCTACTAAGGTATTATGGTGGCCCACACCAGTGCGCAAACGCACTTAGTGGGTGCACACTAGCCCCACCGGCTGCGAACAGCGATGTAGGGTATGCCGCAGGATCACGATGGTGGCCTGCACCAGCGCATGAATGTACTTAGCGGGTGCACACTAGCCCCACCAGCTGCAAACAGGGGTATAGGGCGTGGCAGAGGAGGGTGTCGCAGAGGAGCACTGTTGCAGTCTGCACCTGAATGCACCTGAGGAAAATAGGAAAAGCACAGCACACAGTATTATGATGGCCCACACCAGCGCATGAATGCACTTAGTCGGCGCACACTAGCCCCACCGGCTGCAAGCAGCGGTTTAGGGTATGCCACAGGATCACGATATTGGCCCGCACCAGCGCCCAAATGTACTTAGCAGGCACACACTAGCCCCCCCAGCTGTGAACAGGGGTATAGGGCATGGCAGAGGAGCACTGTCGTGGCCTGCACCTGAATGCACCTGATGGAAACAGGAAAAACACAGCACACAGTATTATGATGGCCCGCACCAGCGCACGAATGCACTTAGTGGGCACACACTAGCCCCACCAGCTGCAGACGGGTATAGGGTGTGGCACGGGAATGCTGCCGAGGCCTGCACAGCGTGCAAACGCACCTAGCAGGCTACACCAGTGAACAACAACAACAAAAAAGGCACAACACAATAGCAAGAGTATATTACAAATCCAAACAATTCAATGCATTATGATAACAATTCAAACAAGTATAGTGCTAGGTGGCCGGGAAGAGCAGTCTGACAGGCTCACACAATTTCCAGCTATGACAACAGCAGTAAAAAACACAGAACATAGGTATTACGACGGCCCACACCAGCACGCGAACGCACTTAGTGGGCTCGCACTAAGCCCACGGCTGCAAACAGCGGTATAGGCACACAGTGGTAACAAACTCAGATTACCTGGAAATCTAGCGCATATAACGTTAAACAAAAGGGATACCTGAAAAAACAAGCCTACAGCCTACCGGCAAATTAAGCTAAGCACGTAGCTCAGAAATACACAAACCACAACAATCCTCAGGGACACAAGGCACCCATACCACGCAGGTAACGAATTAGTGGAATGTGAAGCAAAGAAATCAGGATTCCTTACCTTGCGGGTCTCTTACTTACGGTCTCGTACGAGGCAATCAAGTTGAGAGACTGAACCGGGATCAATCTCTGCAATTTATAAAGCAAGTTGTTCTGCTTCCGGAGGTCATGGACATGACTTTGTTGACATATGGTCTCGGTGATAGGCAGAATGAATGTGATCATTCCTTTTTTAGACCGTAGTGACGGTCAGAGCAAGATCGAAACAGATCTATATTTATGGAAGACTGGATGGAAAAACAGATATGGTCAATTGGACATATTATGGATGGAAATGGCAAAATACTTGAATTAAGTGAATTTAATACTAAATATGATATGGATCGCTCCATCGACACTCATAAGAAAGTGACACAGAACATTCCAATAGCCCTTATTCAATCAATAAAAAATAATATATTAAACATACTGACAACAAGATTACACAATATTAAAATCGATGATGTGTACCTGGTGAACGAAAAGTGCAACAATAAGTTTTTGAGAAAATATTTAGTTGACACTCTATTTCCAGGTATAACAAGGAGCACACTTAGTCTTCAAAATTATGACAAATCTAAAATTTCAACAATCAGAACAAATTTCTTAAAATTTCAAATCCCCCCAAATATAAAGAAATACATTTTAAAACAATTAGCGATATCCCTCCAATGAATTTATATAAAAAATTCAATTAGAAGTAAAAAACTGTTATATTTGTTCCACAAACATATTCTGTGATTCTGAAAAATAAGAACATTGAGTTGTGCAATTGTTACACTCCTACATTCTTACCATACATTTGGAGCAGTAGCCACAAAAATCTTCACCCCAAAATGTTGGAGGTTCTGTTTGAGACCAATCGTCATCTATCCTGAAAGTTTCATGAAGATTGGTCCAGCTGTTTTCCTGTAATATCATTAACAAACAAAGAAACCCGATTGAAAACAATACCTCGACCCCTGGGGGACTCCATCCTGGGTGAGATAATAATAATAATAATAATAATAATAATAATCTGTTCTCTTGCTCAGGTGTTTAATGACCCGATCCATGGTCACATTGAGCTCCACCCCCTGCTGGTGAAGATCATCGACACTCCTCAGTTCCAGAGACTACGATACATTAAACAGCTGGGAGGAGCATACTTTGTGTTTCCTGGAGCTTCACACAACCGCTTTGAACACTCCATAGGGTGTGTGTGAGAATCTCTGATGTTACTGTGACCTGTAGTTTTTCATTCACTCATAAATTCACTGTATGCCGGACACATGCACAAGATAACATCAATCCCTCTGAATCAGGTGTTGTATCATTAAAACAGGGACACGCCCCTGTGGTGTTTACCACTGTTAGTTCATTTGTTATTTAGCTCGTTAGTGAATTTAAGACAAGAAGTGAGAGAGTGATAATGTCCCACGTGATGTGGGGACTACATGAGACAAAGTAGTAAATGTGATAAAGAAGTCAGACAGTTGTAGATATTTGATGAAATTAAAATGTTGACTCTTGTGTGTTTTCAGTGTTGCGCATTTAGCAGGCTGTCTCCTTAAATCTCTGAGGGACAAACAACCAGAGCTAGAGATCACCGAAAGAGACTTTCTGTGTGTTCAAATCGCTGGCTTGTGCCATGACTTGGGTGAAAACACACACACACACACACACTGTTCTTCATTGTAAAGCATTGCAGATGGTCTTTGCACATTATTTATGTTTCATAATGCGCCACTTTTAGCGCAGTTGTGTTTTCACATTGACAGACTCATTTGTGTTCCTCTTCTGTTTCTGTCTGTAATACTGTAAGTAAAGCATGAAAAAAGTGAGTCTGTTTAGTGTAAAGCATTACTGTTCATTTCAAGCACATCTCAGAGTAGGGTGTAAGAATATAAGAATTCAGGAATATAGTTCATAGTGTAAGGCCGAGCTGTAGTTTCAGTACTTCATGTTAAAGAACACATCATTAATTTCACAGAAAAACAAGAATAAGAAATACTTTTAAAATTGTTTACAATATTCCACAGGTCACGGCCCATTTTCTCATCTGTTTGACAACTTGTTTATGGCAAAGGTCCGTCCTGAACGGAAATGGAAGGTAAGAACTGAAGCAGTGCATAAACGCTGACCACAGCACCATTCCTGCCTCTCAGGATAGAGACAAAAACAACTTTGTTTTTAAAGATAGAAAATATGAGCCACACATGCTGCCTGTCAGTTTGGGCAACCATGGCAACAGCTTCTCTCAGACTATGGATCTGACTGTTAATAAGAACAGTCATGAAAATGTTTCCTACAGGACGGAGTAACAGGCGATTCTCCTTTGTCCAAAATAGGAGCCTGTAAATACAGTTCCGTCTTCCCAATGGAACAGACTTTATCTCTGCTCAGAAAGGTTATCTAGTCAACATACTCACACATGCACGCTATTTTGTTGCATCAATTTACAGCAATATGTATGTGTGGAAAGTTCCTCGGATTTAGAGAGGTTGAATGTAGTTCATGTCTCTGAGGTTGCCAGATTTTTCTTCAGGAGAAGTGTCTGAGATGGACTATAGCATTTAGACCACCACCGTTAAACATAAACACACCTTTAAACCTGGAAAAATACAGACTGAAGAATGAACTTAGTGGTTTTTTCATCTTCACTGTCAAATGTTTTATGATGTAACATAAAAGCAAGAGGCCATTTAAAACTGAAGAATAATGCTGAAGACTAATATGATGATATATGAATGAGAAGATGGTGAGTGTTGAAATAAATCTAATAGGAGTCTAGTGTTAATGAGTCTAATATTAGCAAGAATCTTGTGATATGTTACGTATCATCATACAGGGGTTACGATTCAGTTTACTGCGATACTGTAAGCAAGGTGATATATTGCAACTTTTAAAATCTAATTTTGAAGAACACTGTCATCGTATAAAGAACACACCACTATATGCATAAAATCTGAGCAAAAGAAGTTTACTTTTTTAATGCAATCAGAACAGTGGGATCTGCATTAGGATTTATCACAGTCCCCTGCACTACTTTTTGTGCAATCTGAGAAAAGGAATTAACATTTACCTATATCAGGGTATGTCCACATTCATACGTTTTACTTTTAAAACAACATTTTAAAACAAACACGATCTCCGTCGAGATGAGTGTTTTAGCTCCATATCATAAACAACCTCCATCCACACTAACACCCCGAAAAACATAGAACACGTGTCCGTTCACATATACCAGGCATGTGCATGTCTCAACATTTTGGAAATTGTTTGTGTTCATTGAGCTATCGTTTAAAATGTTACTTTTCAAAGGTGTTGTACTCATTTACGCTGAACACTATACATCCATGAGTGCCTGCATTCTGACAGCTAGTTTGCTTTCTTCTGGAAAAGGGTCACATGATAGGACTGAAAAGAATCAGGAAAGGACACACACACACACACACACACACACACAAAAAAAAAAAATACCCGTAAGACCTATTCAGGAGCCAAATGTGGGTGTCTGCGTTATCATTTCCAAAGATTTCTCTTCTTGTGTAAATGCTCATATGAATGACTTATGAACTAAACTATTCATATCCATCTTGATAAAAACATAACAATCTCTTCCCTTTTGCTGATATGTGGAAGATTTGTAAGACAAATAGGGATTTACAGCAATATGCATGTGTGGAAAATTCCTCGGATTTAGAGTGGTTGAATGTAGTTCATGTCGCTGAGGTTGCCAGATTTTTAAACCTATGAAGCACAGAAATCACCTACATGTGCACTATGTAATGCTTGTTGATTATGTTCAGTGTTACCCCTGTGTTTCCCTGCAGCATGAGACTGCGTCAGTGCAGATGTTTGACCACCTGGTGGAGAAGAATGAACTGAAAGATAAATTCACTCCTGATGAACTCAACTTTATCAAAGCACTAATTGACTCCACTGACTCACAAGATACAGTAGAGTTGTTTTTGTTTGTTTTTATTTTCATCTACTGTATATGTTGAAACTGATTTTATAATCTCTTTTTCCATTAACAGAAGTACAAACACCAACGTAGAGAGGATTTCTTGTATGAGATTGTGGCAAATAAGAGAACCGGTATTGATGTGGATAAATGGGATTATTTCGCCAGGTGAGTCTGTCTTTAAGACACTTGGAAGGTATATTAAAGTTAAGGTACTAATATTAATGTATATTAACATTAACCTAGAGTGGAATTACATAAGTATACTTGTACCATATTGACATGAATAAAGAAAACTTATACATAATTTAAAGAAAGAACAAAAGTAACTGTTCACTAAAGTGAACTCGCTCTGGGCAACAGTCACTAAAATACAATCGATAGACATAAATTAGCTAGCCATCTGAAGGGTCCTGAAAACAAAGTATTAAATATGACTCGAGTTATACACAGGAGTATTCTGAGTAGTGAGCATGGTGGTTTCTTTGATACTTACTCGTCTGAGAGAGTTTTTCCTTGCCACTGTCGCCAAAGGCGTACTCACTGGGGATAGATTAGGGACAAAATTAGCTCATGTTTAAAGTCATTCAAATTTTGTAAAGCTGCTTTGTGACAATGTCGATTGTTAAAAGCGCTATAAAAATAAACTTGACTTACACAAGGAGTTTTGAGTTACAGCGTTGACTTCAAAATCAACATATATGACATTTTCTTTCTAAAGAAATAACCTCAAAATGGGACAAATTTTATATTTACAAAGCACTGTAATATATTTTCCATCTGAACAGAGACTCGTATCACCTGGGCATCGCGAACAGCTCAGACCACAACCGTGTCATCAAATTTGCCCGAGTATGTGAGGTCGAGGGGAAGAAGCTCATCTGTGCCAGAGACAAGGTATGCTTATGGGTATCCTCACCTGTGATGCTCAGTATTTTATATTTTTTATACCGAGGGGAAATTATGCTCTGCAGCTAACCCATCCAAAGCAGTGAACACACACACGCCCAGGGGGCAGTTGGGGGTTTGGTACCTTGCTCAATGATGCTATGCAAAGGGAGGGGAAAGTGATGCTCATTCACTCTCCCCACCCACACGTTTTCCTGCTGTTCCAGGAATCAAACCTTTCAGTCCCAAACCAGCTTATCTAACCTTTAGGATATGGCCGTGCTTTTATCTTAAACATACATTCAGATTTTGAAGAATTTCAAAATGCATTCTGATGTCTGAATAATAATGAGATAATAACATGCAGCCGACACAAAGCCAAACTGATAATGGTCCAGGGAATCACTGCCCATGGTCTAAATTTATGAATTTATGAATGTTGTTAGTGCAGTCCTTTGGGGCGGCACGGTGTTGCAGTGTTTAGCACTGTCACCTCACAGCAAGAAGGTTCCAGGTTCAAACCTCTTGGCTGACAGGGGCCTTTCTGTGTGGAGTTTGCATGTTCTCCCCGTGTCTGCGTGGGTTTCCTCTGGGTGCTCTGGTTTCCCCCACAGTCCAAAGACATGCAGGTTAAGTAAAATACCCAGCCCTTGGGGTTGTACAAGCCAGTGCATACTTAGTGCTGGCCTCAAGCCCAGATAGACTGGGAAGGGTTGCATCAGGAAGGGCATCTGGTGTAAAAAAAAAAAAAAGCCAAATCAATTATGCAGATCCAGATGATCTGCTGTGGTGACCTCTAATGTGAGCAGCCAAAAGAAGAAGAAGAAGGTAGTGCAGTACAGTGCTTTGTAAACTCAGAGAGCCATCCAAACATTTCCAGAATAGCTGGTTAGCTACTGACACGGATCAATGAGGAAATGTGAGTATCATTACCATCAGTATTTGAATAGCTTGAAGAGAATACATTTACATCGATATGCAGGAAGAGATTTGTATTTCAAGCCAAAGATGATGATTCAATATTTATCAAATGGTACATTTAATGCACATTCTCTTTTCTCCAGGAAGTCCATGATTTATATGAGATGTTTCACACAAGACACTGTCTACACCGCAAAGCCTATCAGCACACTGTGACCAAAATAATCGAGCAAATGTGAGTATCGTTACATCAATATTTGAACTAAAGCAATAGTAATATAGCTGTATAGCTGGCCTAGTGGTTAGCATGTTCACATCTCAATCGGGAGGTCACGAGTTCTACTCACAGTCAGGTCATACTAAAGACCATCATAAAAATGGTGCCTACTGCCATCTGGCAAGGCACGCTACAATACAGATGTGAGTGGGGAGTCAAACTCTCACAGTTACCAGAGGACCAGTCCCCTGCTCCAACCCTAGCTGTATATGTGAGAGGCCAAGGGCTATGGAGATGGGTGCCGCCCAGTGTGCCTTAAGGGCCTGATTAGTACTGGGATGGGAGACTGCCTGTGAAGACCAGGGCATGGCGCAGGAAGGACTTTAGAATATTGTCTTTGTCAACTTGCAAAGAGAGGTGGAAGGATATAATTAATTCCCAGTATGCTATCTGCCAGGTCTGGTATGATGGTTTTCAGTGTGTCACAGCTTAAAGCTTCCTGTTTTCAAAGAGGATGACCTTTGAGGGGGTTGAAGTCCTTTACCCTGTCACCTGGAGAAGATATGGACTATGTGAAGGATTGAGGGTGTTAGAGCATGTCTTCAGTATTTCACTTAACAGCTAATGCCTACTGCTGTACTGCTGCAGATTTTTGTGTTGTGGGCAATAGTTTACAACAATTAAAACCCCTGCCTGTTGGTAGAGCATTCCTCTCAGCCCAACCTTTGATACATTGATGTGAAGAATAAAAGGCAGCTGCTGAAAAACTGCATCAGCATTGTTGCTCCACTTCTACCTTTTCCTCAGTGTGTGTCTTCAGAGAGGTGGAAAAGTTAAGGATAAAACACCTCTAGTACCTTGCCAACCCAAGAAAAACTTGTACCTTGGTCTTAGTAATAGGCTGTGTTTCGTCAAGTCCTTTGAACTACAACATTGTCCAGATACATTTCGGAACACAAAGGAGTGACTCGTCATATCTGTGAGCTACTGAAGGTTACTGGTGCTCTATAGAGGCTGAAGGGCAGAGTCTGGTATTGCCAGAGACCATTTGGCAGGCTAGAGGCTGTTAAGAGGTAGTTTTTCAGGACACCAGGAGAGCATTTGTTAGCTGTACCATTGGGATCTACAGTCTCTTACATGACCTTCTGAACCTGTGGCATGGGAAGTGTACTGCTGACAATGGTAACAAATCCTGTAATAGTCTCAATAATATATATTTAAAAGAGGAAGTGTTGTACACCTTGTTCAGCTGTCAGGAATTATTGCAAAATCTGAGTGGCTCATCCAATTTGGGCATCATGGCAATGACAGCCTCATTGTCCAGAGACTCATCAGACCAGAGACTGGTGGACTCCACTATGACTGCCAGCTGGTATGTTCTCTATATCTTTTTTATAGTCTGTATTCTATAGTCTGTATTCTATAGTCTATACTTCTATTGTCTGTGGTTGCCCAAATGAGGATGGTTCCTCTCAAGGTTTCTTCCTCATGTCATCTGAGGGAGTTTTTCCTTGCCACCGTCGCCACAGGTGTGCTCATTGGGGATAGATTAGGGATAAAATTAGCTTGTGTTTTAAGTCATTCAAATTCTGTAAAGCTGCTTTGCGACAATATTTATTGTTAAAAGTGCGATACAAATAAACTTGACTTGACTAATCTTCAAGATGGCGCGTGGTGCAATTGGTGTGCGTGTAGTGCTTTTAACATTCATGTTTATAAAACTGTTTTTAGACACTGGACCTGAAATCGGGACTGCAGGGCAGTTACAACCTTTTAAGGGGAACCCAAACAATTTTTTATTCAACAAACAGCTAGGATTTGGCAAGAAAATACTCATGGACACATTCCTCTATCCATGCTGGTATCCAGCCAGGCGCATTGATAAGAACAACAACAAACAGCAAGTAAATGGTGGAGATCTGATCATCTGCATCTGCCTGTTACTTTCGGGCAATATACACCAATGTCCAGGTCCGATGCCGAGAAATACACCATCTAAAAGAACCTCGACAGGCGTGGCGTTGTGCATGAATCGCCCAAATGTCGGAGAGCAAGTATCAGTCGCGGGAGAGAATGGAAATGACCGTGGATATGGAGCTGGCAAAAGACACGGACATGGAGTTGCCGAAAGACGCGGAGATTTGATGATGGGAGGCGAGCTACAGCATGGCAATGAGCAGGCCAGCTTGAATCTTCGTACCCCCGTAGCTGCGGTGAGGCCGCAGTCTCCTGAGAACTGGGGGGGCATCGGCTGTGAGAGGCCGAATCTAGATTCCTTCCTGGCTATGCGTGGATTACATCTGTTGCACCTCAACGTCAGAAGCCTTCTGCCGAAAATCACCGAGATTCGGCACCTCAGCAAAAGCAGAAAGGTTGGAATTTTTTGTTTTACTGAAACATGGCTGGACGACTCCGTTAAGGACGCTGAAATTGAATTGGAGAATTATTTGATTGTCAGGAGAGACAGAAACCGCAAAGGGGGAGGGGTGTGCATTTACGTGAGAGCGGACATTGGTTTTAATCACAGGACGGACTTGCACAGCGATCAGATTGAAGCGGTCTGGTTGGATATTTTGCTTCCGATGAGCAAACCCTTTCTAATCTGTGCATGTTATAGGCCGCCTGATCAATCCCAATTTTATGAACTTTTAGAAGAACATTGCACAAAACGAATGGACTTGTTGGAAACTGAAGTTATTTTAATGGGGGACTTTAATACTGACATACAGAAACGTGATATGCCCGGGTACAAAGCATTGATGAATATGTGTCGTTCTTTTAGTTTAGATCAGCTGATCAATGAACCCACACGTGTATGTTCCAACACACAAACTACAATTGACCTGGTGTTAGTATCAGACAAGTCTAAAATAGCGCAGAGTGGGGTTATTAATTATGGACTGAGTGACCATTCTATCATTTTCTGTACAAGAAAAACCAAGAAAGTTGTTTTTAATTGCCATTCTTCTGTTAAAGCCAGGTCAATGAAAACTTACAACAAGAAAACATTCAATGAAAGGTTGAAACAAATGGACTGGTCTTTTGTACTGAATTGTGAAGATGTGAATGAATCATGGTGTACTTTTAAACATATGTTTTTAGAAGTAGTTGATAAAGTGGCCCCATTCAAAGAAATTAGAATAAAACAGAGGTCAGAGCCCTGGGTAAATGATGACATTCTGGAGGCAATTCGGGATAGAAATAAGAAGTTTAATCATTTTAGGACAAAGGGGGATGAACAAAGTTGGGCTGAGTTTAAAAAGGCACGAAATGAAGTTAATAGATTAGTGATTAATACTAAAAAGGTTTACTTTAAAGAAAAAATCAAGGAATATAGAAATGACTCAAGAAAGCTATGGAAGTCCCTAAAGCAGCTTGGCTATAGTAAACGGATGAAAACAAAAAATTCCAACATCACCTTAGATCTTGGTAATACTGTTACTTCAGATAAGAGGATAGTAGCTGCTGGCTTTAATGATTATTTTTCATCTGTTGCCCGGGATCTAGTGGGGAAGCTACCTGTCCAGACTGGTCAATATGGGGAAAGTCATGTGCAATACTATTACTCTCAGTTAGGGGTACAGCCTGGGAGTTTCACTTTTACAAAAGTGTCTGAGGCACTGGTCCTTGAGAAGCTTCAAAAGCTTGATTGCAATAAAGCTACTGGTTTAGATGCTATCCCATCCAGATTTTTAAGGGACTCTGCTGAGATCATTACCCCAGCCATTACTCACATTGTAAACAGCTCTATTAAACAAGGAAAATTTCCAAATGACCTCAAAGGAGCCAGAGTAATTCCGCTATATAAAAAGGGTAGCAAACAAGACCCAGGCAATTACAGACCAGTTTCTATCCTCAGTA
>JAODVO010000002.1:846654-858389 GCA_025400055.1 Notarius lentiginosus
GCTGGGATAGGCTCCAGCTTGCCTGCGACCCTGTAGAACAGGATAAAGCGGCTACAGATAATGAGAATGAGATGAGCCCTGTTTGACAACTGTAGTAAACCATATTATGTCAAGAACCACTCAACTAAGTAAAGAGAAATAAGTCAGTCATTACTTTATGACATGAAGTGTCTTTTAGTTCATTAAAATAAAGAAAAAACATCGAATTTGAAGGTGTTTCCAAACTTTTGACTGGTACTGTATATAAAACGGTTAAGTAACTTATTCATCGAAAATGTTTCGGGGGGGGGGGAAACGCCGGAAAAATTAATTTAAATTTTTTTTAATTATTTTTCTCTTTTAATCATGACACCTTTAATTCTGTCATTTATGATTTACATATGATTCGTGAACAACAGACCTTTTAGGGATTTGCTTTAGTGCAACACGCAGGTTAGCACTCAGTTACTTCCATGCTTTACTTAGATGTTTTATTTTTACACATTGTTTTCTAAAGTAAAATACACCAAAGCTTCAGAGTCGACTCACGACTCCCAAATCCTCGAATCAGTGAATCGAATCCCTGCAATTGACTCCCCAAATCCTATACAGTAGTTCAGGGTTTATCAGGAGCAGGATGTAGAAAGTAACTAACATGTGCTTTGAAAGTCATTGTTTTTCTAAGTTCCTTAAAAAATAAATAGTTTAAGAGGCTAATAAACCAAATCTGGCCTCAAATTCACCACAAGTTAGCATCAAGTGAGCTTGGTCACTGCAAAAAGGGCTTGAAACTCTGGGACAATGACAAAAGGGTGTATGTACCAAGTGTAATTGGAGGCCTTCCCCCAGCCTGTGCAGGTTTTTGTGTCTCTAGGCGCCCATTTACACCCCCATAGAGGTTTTAAATGCTCCTGCATAATGAGGCCCTTCAGTGCACAGCTTAATGCAGACTATTCCCATTTACAACCCCCTAATGAGCCCTAATTACACTGCATGTGCACCATCACCAACACAACACTCATTTGCACACGAAATGACACCAGCTGAGAGAGCACAAAACTTTCTTTTTCTGACCCCAGAGCACAATCAATAGCAGGTCGAGGGGCCTGAGAGTCTGTGGGGCCCAAGGTGACAGAATCACTTTACTTCCACTCAGTAACACACACACATACAGGACAGGAAAGGTGTTGCATTTCAGTGTTTTAGGTGAACACCAAGAACTGATTCATATATCCTAATGAGCCATTCATATTTCTTTCTTTCAAATGTTATTAATCATTTATTCATTAATTTATCCTCAGTAACCACTTAAATGCTTGTACGCAAACCTTTCAACATTTGAACCATTCCATTTGTGTGAATCGTGACTCGTGTATTTGACTCTGTGTTCCTACAGCCGAAGCTATAGTGTAGTAATGTTATTGTGTTAATTCAAAAGGTAGAGTAAAATTTCATTAAACAACTTCAGACCTAGTTCCTGAAAGTGGTCAAAACGTTTAAATGTTCCTGGACGTCATTGAGCCGACCCTTGACTATTTTTATCACCTGTCGAAGTCAAATTAATTTACACACATTAGAAGGAATCTGACAGGTTGCTGACTCCAGGATCTGACCTGGAAGCTTCCTGCTGGAGAGGAACTGCTGGGCCGCAACCTGGAAATGAAGTTTAAGTGTAGCCGAGAGAAGGGTTATTTATATGACCACTAATAAAGTCAGATGAGAACAACGCAGCATAAATTAACAGGGAAAACACAGTGAGAAAGTGAACTGGAGCTATACGTGAGCGGAAAAGGGGAATAATTACAACAAAAATGAAATAAATTGCTACAGCACTGAGTGAACATGAATTCATCAGTAACACTACATTTTATACTACATATATTACCTTTATTTATACTTATTTGTAATTAAGTGTTAAAACAAAAATATGCTTTTATACATGCAGGAAAATTAGGGAACCAAACTGGACTTTTCCTTTATGCTGGGGTGCGTGGGTGGGTATCTTTCGTAGCTTTAGCGTCTTTCATCTCAAAATGTAGACCTTTAAATAAATGTTTAAACTACATGTACAGTTGCAGGAAAAAGATACTAAAAAGGTGTAGACTTAAGGGTACTACTGCAGAAACAACGAAAGGTACAGTTTAGTACCCTTTTTTATGCAAGTGTGCATGTTTTAGTAGGAAATGTACACCCCACACACACACAGGACAAAAACTAAGAAAAATACAAAAAGTATATCAAATAACCATAAGAGTTTTGGAATGTTAGGTAGTTGTTGAGGTATTTATCTCAAACTTGCAAAATGGTATATAGTGGGGAGGGAATTTAGACACTAAGTAGTGCGTAGGAGTCTTTATTTCATGCCCTACATAGTGCACATACACTGGAGTGCAAGTTCATTAGTTATTACATCGCTAATACACTGAACCTCTATGTAAAAGTCATTAATAATCACAAGCAGGCGGGGTGTGTGTGTGTGTGTACGCGTGCAGAGAGAGAGAGAGAGGTTCAGAGAAGGTTGACTCCATGTTTGAGTAAGCGATGACGAGCTTTACTCGGTAGAGAGAAGGCGCTGTCCTGGCCATTCGGTATCCCAGAATTCCTTGTGGGTGCCCCCTGCTGGACAAAGAAGGTCTCCTGAGCTGCAGTGCGAGTGGCATAAAGAGCACAACCGGCACTCCTGAAATACACACATTTCAACTCACAGTATATCTAACACACACCCACACTCAGTCTCTCTCTCTCTCTCTCACACACACCCACCTGATAATGGCTTCCTGTAGCATGTCCTCACGTGAGAAGTGCGAGTGCAACAGTGCTGTGGCTTTCACAAATGCGCGATCCTGAGGTCCTGTAGAATGTCTACACATATTTGCTAACACACACACAAAATCATCCTCAAAACCAGACTAGCTCCTATTGGCCGTTTATTTCAGCTTTTGTGTGCATGCACATGCGTGTGTGTACACAAGTGTGGGAGTGTCTTACTGGCGAGTGTGTTCTGGATGCGGTCGTAGTGGGCAAAAGTGTACGGTGTCGCAGGGCTCTCAGATGCAGGTGCGATTGTCCTCAGGTGAGCTTCGAGTCCATTCAGAGACGCCAGACTACTGTGGTACTACGCACGCACGCACACACACACACACACACACACACACCAAGAGTGTCAGCTGACCACAGAGACCCATGGGCTGTGTACCAAATGACATACATTACTGAATTAAACAGTATGCACATTAAGAAGTGTCCTGCTGGTTATATGTCTGGTTGTCATGGTAACTGAGAAACCTCTGTCTTGGTAAGGTGCCTTGAGTGGCGTCCTATATAACGTGGTAGTATAGTGGTTTGGGATGTGCGTGCACACACAGCTCACCACTTCCTGTCTGGCACTAGGGTGTGTGTTGAAGCCAGGTTCCACCAGCAGCATGAGTACGAGCCCTCTGACCCGGTGTTCATACAGCACCAAGGGCTCGAGAACCATGTCCTGCTCCTCACACACCCTCACACTCTCCTCCTCTCCATCGCTCCTCCTCTCTCCGATGTCATTCACTTGCTCCGCCCCTTCTTCCTCGTCGTCATCTCTGAGAGCTTGGAGATTCTCATCCTCACTGCTGCTGTGGTTCAGATACCCAGCATTGACATCAACCTGCTCCTGCTTACCATCCTCACCTTTACCTGGTGCTGAACCCTCAAACAGAAGCGTCTCTTTGGCCATGGCAGGATCATGTGACGCAGCAGCATCGTCTTCTCCTGGCTGGCTCGCCACGCTGGAACGAAACGGCGTGCTCACTAATGAGGGACACGAGCTGAAGCTTGCATCATCAGAGAGGGAGGAGTTAGGGGAGGATGTCAGAATCTGACTGAACGATGGTTCGGTGTTTGGAGTGTCAGAGAGAGTGCGGGAAAGGAGGCGGGGCTTCACTGGTCGTTCAGGAGATTCAGATCTGAGGTTAAATAAATGATTTTTAAAGACTGAATCATGAATAAATGTGAATGTGATTGTAATGTCTTGGCACCTGCAGGACACGGAGTTGTCCACTAGCGGGCGGCGCAGTGTGTGCAGCTCAGCAGGCGTCACAAACACTGATGTTGTGGTCACATTGGAATGGGGCATGGACAGAAATGAGCTCCTCCCAGTGGCTGGCTTGTTCAGTTCCTGAAACAGTAGGGAGGGCTTATTAAACACTAGCTTAACCTGGTATTACAATAATGTTAATTAGTTAACTAATTAGTTATTATACTACTTATTTAGCTAGCTAATTATAAGTTACACAAACAAACATTGCAAGTCATGTACAGATGTAAAAAACCCACACACAATCAACCAAGGGGAAGTGGACGAGGGGAAGTGGACAAAAAAAAACCCCAAATGAAATACAGAACATGTATTAAGTAGCTGTTTGAGTTTTAGTAGAGGCGGAGTTTACCTGTAGGCTGTAGGTCTCCGTTTCATGCATCATCACCTTCATCGTCAACCCTGGAGATAGCTGCGTGCTCACCATTCTGCGTGCACACACACGCGCACACGCACACTTTATACTAATGTAAGGTACATAAAAATATTGTTCATCACAAATTTAATAGAACTACGCTCTTTTATATAATAAATAACACTAAAATGTGGTTTAGCTAGTTGGTAGCAAACACAGTAGTGCGCATCACAGAAATGACATGGGGGGGGGGATTACTCTCTGATAACCTGCACCCTGCAGATCACAGTGAACATCTCTTTGTTCAAATACACTCATGTTAGGGTACTATGTAGTGTGCATAATTCTCCAGTGTAGGGAACAGGGAGTAGGGAACAGGGAAACACTGAACACAGAGCACTGCAAACTGACCTGAAGTTCTTGTGTGTAACAGAGAGGTGACTATTTCATGAACATGATAAACATTTTAAAAACTGATCTCCAAACCTGCCGCGGTGGAGGATACAGCCTGCTAACACCAGGGGGCAACGCTGACACGCCTGCAGGATCAGAGCAGCCTTCAGCAACAACAACGGATCAATCTGAGAAAGAGACACTATTTAAGTTATAAATAATCATAAATCATACAGAGCACTAATTCCTGTACATTAAATATTAAACGTGTTTCATCTTACACCTATTTGTTCTTTCTAATTCATACTTTGTATGAATTTTAATTAATTTCCCATTTACTGATAACTGCAATTCCACCGTATGAGACTTGCAACAGAAATAAACTGCGTTATTGTTAATATTTTTGATCAGGAGTGTTTGTTAGGTACAGTACGTGTGTGTAGTCGACAGTTCTGAGGCAGGTGAAGATGTAGTGGAGCTCAGCAGCGCCGCCCTGCAGGTAGAACAGATAGCGAGCCCAGCGTACAACCAGTTCCTCCCGAGTGTGGAGCTACAGCAGGGAGGAGGAGCACAGAGACACTTGGGCAGTGAGACGTACCTTCTTTCAACAGAACAGGGCGGGGCTTATTTCCACTCTTTGAAAAGTCAGTAATGATGGTGATTAAATAACCGGTGAGCGTTTGTACCTGATAGCTGCGACGCACTGAGCCGTTATAGAAACAGAACAGATCGATGATCTGATCCAGAAAATCACACAGACTGACATCTGGGAGATCATATACACAGCTCAGAGCCTGAGAGAGAGAGAGACAAAGAGAGATGGGGTGGGGGTGGGTTCATCATCAATTCATATTAATGGACCTGTTAGTTTGGATCTCTCACACACACCCAGAGGAAGTCGTCTCTCATGCGGATGGCATATTTGCTTCTGCGCAGACGGAGCAGACGAACAGGAGACGCAGAAATCTCTGACACACAGCGACTCACACCGGCCAGCTGACCACACATCAGCTCCTGCTGATCCAACGGGGTCTGTAACACACACACACACACGTGCATGCAGATTTAATGGGCGAGTTGTATGAACAAACAGGCAGACAGACAGTTCTTACGTGTTCAGGGTAGTAGTAGCAGATGCCAGCGCGGGTCAGATCACCTTCTTCCCGAACTTTAGAGCGATCATACAGGAAAAAACAACTGCAGCTGAAAACATCACAACACACACACTATTATTATTATTGCACGTGTTTAGTCCAAACTCACAATATAGGTCTAATTGCCATCACTGAAAATTGTCTCGCTCTCTCTCTGTACATCTGTCTGTCTATCACTGTCATTCTGTCTGTCTGTCTGTCTGTCTCTCTCTCTGTCCCAGTGTGTGTATGATCTCACAGTGAGCTCTCAGTGTGTTGTGTTTCAGCCATCAGTGCCAAGTGATTCAGGGACATGGTGCTGATTAAACTGGACCTTTATCAGAGACACTCCGTCCTCCGTTTTCTGTCCATCCCTGAGTGGAGCTGAGATGCTGCACAGAGGAAAAACAATACAAAAATGATTATTATTATCATCATCTGTAAATTTATAATGTATAAAGCTGATTATCAGAAATTAGTGTTGAATTATTTTACATAATTATAATATAAAAGCCTTGTCTGTGTATTATTTACATTTTTGTCTTAGGTAATTATCAAGTGCTTTTTAATCTTAATTGTCTGTTCATTATTTTTATTCTTTAAAACTTATTTATACCTCATTATTTATGTATCTGTATGATGTTATGCGGAATGTACAGTAATTAAATAAAATTAAACAAGTCTTGAATAATTATATATAAATCCTAATTTAAAAAATGGAACGAATCCAAATCCTTTTAGTTCAAAAATCTGAATGTTGATAAGGTCTAAAAATAACTGTTTGTTGAATAAATTAATTTAAAGAATATCAGTCACTTTAAAATAATGCGTTATTTCTCCTATCCGCTTTATGCCAAGCCCGCCTCCTGCTCTCTGATTGGTTAACTGGTGCTTCAGAAAAAATCCTAACCAATCGTAGAACCTAGAACGCTCAGCAAGCGTCGAATTAGTAACCAATCACAGCGAACGGGGGGGAATTTGTCTGAATATAGGTGGATATAGAAAAAACCCGCAATCGTAGTAAGTTAATTAAATTTCGATTTGCAAAATTCATGACGTTTCTCAAAAAAATGTTCACTGAACTTTTTAGAATCAGACTGCGGCGTTTTATGCTTCTTTCAGAGAATGTCACTATTGTAACAAAAGAATCAGAAATCTTGGTTCCTCAAAAAAAGTTAGCAAACTGTGCTAAAAAGGAACCGTGAACACGAAGCTAAAAGTAATGCTAATCGCTTGCCACACATTTTAATATTTAAGTCAGATTAAAATCGTGATTAGAAAATTCTGTTGTTAAAATCAGTTGATATTAAACTCACCTGTCAGTCCAAACTCAGTCAGAGCTTCTGTATCACCTTAACTTTAAAAACACCGAATTAAACATAAAGCTAAGATTTTATTTCCCCCTAATGTGACATTCCCTGCGCGCGCTCTCTCTTTTCCTCAGTTTTAAAGACTTAATTTAAAGTCAATCTTCCTAAAAGTCTGGAATGTTGGTCACAAGAAGGAGTCACGTGAGAGCGGCACTGTCCCAAATCCCTGCCGACTCAGGAGTGCGTGAAACCAGTCCGATACCTGCGCATGCGCACTATTCCAGCGTCCTACCTAGGACAGGAGTGTGCACGCAGCGAAACTAGAAATACGGCATGCACAGAGGGACAAATTCGATCAAGAATATCGTTGTGTAAATAGATTTCCATTCACATTGTACCAAAGAGTCAAATGTGTGCATTCTACACAAGTTATACAAACTAAAGGACACAAGAGACACCTTTATAATCTTTATAATTTAAGGATTGTATAATTTTATTCAGGCTCACACAGTGGTCTAGGGTGAGTCACTGCACCCATGAGCAAGAAGTCACACACAATTTAAACATGTTGGGATGTAAACTGAAATAATGGAGCATGGTCCAGGAGTTAAGAGAAGGGGGGGATGAGGAAGCCCTCTGGTCCCGATTGATGGGGAAGCTCCGCGTCCTTTATTCGTGGTCCTCGTATCCATCAGGAAGAGGGTTGACATGGGAGTTGTGGAAGAGGGACTTGTTCCCATCACCCCATGGAAAACGCTGCAGAGCAGGAAAATCAGAAATAAACTCATTACAGTGGAGATAAATGAACAAGAGCGAGACAGAATACACGCCATATGAGCACATCTTTAAGGACAGTAACGTGAACTGAAACTGTGATGTCCAAGACAAACGGATCAACACGATTTTTTTTTTTTTGGAGACAATTTATAGTTATAACACTGTATGCTTCTGTAGTGATATAATTAATCATGATATCAGTGTACATTTGTGATATCATGGGATCTTTTTATTAAAGAAAGTTAAATAAAAAAACCTACAAATTAAAGTTAATTTACACAATGGAGGGTTTATCATTGAATTATTCTTTTTCAGTTCAACACTTTGTGGACTGGGTTATAAAAACATGAGCATTGTGATGCACATCATGCCTGAAAAATACTGTGATCTTTCCATCATCTTGCCTCGTTCATGGTTTTAGTGCTTCATCAGCTCATTTTATTAATCATGATCATTCCAAGTTCAGCTTTATCGTCAATCATTATCAGCCGTTTCTTCTGACTGGTTGGAGCACTGGTACTGGAGACTCTTACCATTAAAAAAAAAAACAACCTTCAGCTTACAGAAAATCCACATAAGTTATTTTTAATCCATTTATCATCAGCAGAGCACACGCGGTACACATACCTGTGAACGAGCGGTTACTATGGAAAATATATTAGAGCGTGTACATCAATATAAACCTGTGCTACTGTCAGAGCTGCTGTTATAGAGAATTAATCAACACCACCAACACCTTCTGACCAGAGTCCAGCAGCACTGTGGTGTAAATGAAGACGATGGCAGAGCCACGCTTTTCAAACTATTTTTAGAGAGAGCACTTGTGTGTGTGTGTGTGTGCGTGTCACCTTGCTGCGGATGCGGAGGTGTGCGTAGGGGATGAACTCTGGCCGATCGTGGCTGTGGTTCTTAGCCTTCAGGAATGTATTCAGCATGCATACGCCAACTCCCGGCAGAGCCACCAAGAAGGTCAGCAGCTTCCAGGTCTTCGCTAAAAGACATGAGGAGATGATCAGTGAGCATGTTAGTGTGATCCACATCACCTTTACAGCCCTCAGTTTACTGTCTACAACAGGGCAATAATATCAACACACATCACATGAACACAGATAGCATGAGTTACTACTTAAAAAGTCTAACATAATATTAAGCAAATCATAGTTGCCCATTCATACAATATATTGAATAAAAAAAAACCTAAACAAAAATCATGATTCTGCACACTCTTTTACCAAATCAGCATGCAAACATAACTATAATTATTAAATAAAAATAAGACATCAAATTATGCTCTAAAACTTGTAAAATATCGCAAAACTATATTCTGTCAAATTTTATACAAAATGAAGCGTACAGTTAGCCAACATGAAGATTAGCGTTAGTTCCAACAAGGTCACTTTCTCCAGAAGAGTTAAACCACTACTTTTATTTAACATATTTTTTTAAAAAAAAAAGTATATTTAGTTATTTAATGGTTTTACCTCCTTTCTCCCCGTGGGCCGCTGCGGCTGAAAGCTGCCGTGTCTGAGCCGCAGAAACGGAGCACAGCAGAGTCCGAGACAGCCGTCCAAACGCCGCCATTTTGCTTTACTAGTGAAACACAGGAAAACGGAAGCGGAAATTGTGTTAATAACACGCAGTATGGGTTATTCATATGTATTGTACCCACCCGTTTTCTGACACGCTTCCGTGTTTCTTGGCGGTAGAGGCGGCAAGGATCAGATAGCGTGCTCTGTGATTGGATAATTCCTGACGCACGCGCGGGGATTGTTGAGTATTAGCCAATGGTTGGGGTTTTTGTCAAAATATAGGTGGGAAATACACACAACGGATGAATGAACGAATGTGTGGCCACAAATGAGAAATTGCTTCCATTTTGTTGTTGAGATTGTTCTAAAAAAAAAAAAAAAAACACGTATAATCATGGCAAGTGAGTTATATTCACCAACCCCATTTCCAGAAAAGTTGGGATATTTTCCAAAATGCAATAAAAACAAAAATCTGTGATTTGTTAATTCATGCGAACCTTTATTCAACTGACAAAAGTACAAAGAAAATATTTAAGTTTTACTGACCGACTTAATTGTATTTTGTAAATATAAACGATCTCATATCTGATATACCACAAAAAAAGCCAGCCAATATTATTTGAACATGTAATATTAGTAATTTGTATTATGACTACAGTGTAGAACAAAACTGAAGAAATCAAAACTATGAAATAACATCTGGAACATCTGTGGAATTATGTGGTCAGCAAAAAAAGTGTTTGATATTTTAGATTCTTTAGCATATCCAGCGCTTATCTTGATTACACTTTGCACACGATTGTTATTTTCTTAACCAGCTTCATGAGGGAGTCATCTGGAACACTTTTCACTCAACAGCTGTGTCTCATCAAAAGGTCATTAGTGGAAGAGTTTCATGTCTTCTTAATGCGTTTGAGATCCAACAGTAAATAATACAAAAATACAGTAAATAGCCGGATTCCACAACTGTAGTAATCCATATTATATTAAGAACCGAACAACTAAGTAAAGAGAAACGACATCCATCATTACTTTAAGACATGAAGTGACTTTTAATTAATAAAAATAAAGAATGGAATTAGAAGGTGTGTACAAATTATTGGCTTTATATATAAAACTTTGTATTATTTAAAAAAAAACATTAGTTCAGACTAGAGTTTTTGTTGTTCTCTGGGTTTTTGTTGAGTTACTTAACAATCATTAATGTACTTTGACCCTTTAAAAAACCATTCTATATAACCTACTTTATAAATACATGAGATGGATATATTATTTATTGTGCACATACACACACATATAACACCATGAATATTAATGCTTTATTCCTAAAATCTTATCCATGAATCCTGACATGAAATAACATGCTCTTTTTCTGGACAGATGATCAGATGATGTTCTGAAGTGTTTGTAATTCTAGAAATTCTGCATTCTGTGTTGATCTACAGGTTAATATTCAACACACCGGAGCTCTCCACATTAAACTCCTGTGTTCGGTGCAGTTACTGACCTTCACATCATAAACACACCGTGATTTCTGGAGATTTATTCTGTTAATTCTTGGGGATTTTAGAAGGTGAAGGAGCTCAGAGACACACTTCTGTGCCATTGTGATCTGGTGAGAATTTCAGATTCCCTTATGATCCATTTCTTTTAAAAAAAATACACACTAATAAACAATTTTACAACAAAATAATAATAATAATAATAATAATAATAATAATAATAATAATAATAATAATAATAAAAAGTTGAGCTTTTTTAACATTTTGGTTTCAATCATAAAGATTCTAAATAACAGCACATTAACTTGACCTTTTCGATCCAGATATTAGTGATTATTGTCAGTGTTAACAACTGAGACCTAATCAAGCAGATCTAAAATGTGCTTTTAGTGATCTGTATTTACAGTCCTGTGCAAAAGTATTAGGCACCCTATTTTTTTTCATACAAACTTTGTTACAGATTTCTATTTTATGATTTGTACATTATCAAGTCAAAACATTACAAAAACATTTTAGAGTCCAAACATTTGTGTTTTCACACAAAATTAAATGTTACAGGGGAAAAAAAGTTTGTATCTGAGCAGCATATTCCATAAAAGAGCACTTTCCAGATGAAAAAGAAAGCATACTGAAGGCTGCTGGGTTTTGGTGTAAAATGAAGAAGTGAGTGTGACGGTCAAAGTGT
>JAODVO010000002.1:3282609-3292645 GCA_025400055.1 Notarius lentiginosus
TTAATCCCCTCAAATTAAATAACTTCCCAGCCACAGAACGGCCTGATATTTTGTGAGATATTACAGAAATAAACATATATCACAATCACCACATTTCAGAGGGGACTAAATTTCACTGATTTTATGAAATCGAAAGGCCGTCTACTTTTAAGGGCCTCGCTCAGGGGCCCAGTATGAACTAGGATTTGCCCTATTACTGTATATATACATCTACTATTTTACTATTTACATAATTTACATAAAACTCTAATTCCAAAAAAAAAGTTAAAAATGAAATAGATCTCTCTCTCTCTTGCTTTCCAGACCTGATCTGAAGAAGAAATCAGAAACTTCAATCACAATATCACTTTAATTTTGATCAATATTAACATCTTAACAGATTTGATATTACTTTTTTTAAACAAGGAACATTTGTGTTCTGATTAAACAGCCATGTAATCTTCAAAGATGCAAAAGTGTTGATGCTTACTTCCAGAAAAGAGAAAAAGACTGAAATAACAAGAGAGAGAGAGAGAGAGAGAGAGAGAGAGAGAGAGAGAGAGAGAACTGTTCTAATATGAAACCGCATGCTTACAAACCTTGCTTCCTGTCTGTGTGTATAAACCACAGCTTCATGATGCCTCAATCTAATATAAAATATTACTGCATAACACAGTACGGGGATTTCCATACACTTTCTCATGCGCGTAGTGTATATACTGTATACGTTTATAACACTATAGAACTTTCAGAGCAACTTTTCCACACAGCTATCATTATTAATATCATTAGAGTGGTTGGGGAACAAAAATTATACGACTACTCTGACGCTGCAATGCGATAAGGGACTCCAAAATCGCGATAATGTGAATAATACGCTGTATATAGTAAGAATAATATCGTAGATGCAAAATAAAGTGCTTGTTTTTCTTTTTTCACACTTCAGCAGTGTTATATCATTCATTACAGCACTGTTGAATTAACATTTCTATAAAAGGACGTCTGTCGGGTGCAAACATTAACACGCTGAACACAGTAAGCGCTCGTTCGCAGGTCGATCGGATGAGCTACGATATGAAAACATGTAAGCGTTTTGCAAGGCGATTAGCGGAAGGAGTCTCCAGTGTCAGCACTTTGTAACAGGATAGATGAGTTACGCATTGAGGTTTCGCGATTGAAAAAGGCTGGATTTTTTTAAAGCGAGAGAACAAAGACAGCCTGATAAGGGAACTGCTGTCTGTTTATAGCTTCTATAATGTAAGTGAGAACAGGAACTAACTTTTTTCGTCAAAGTTCCACAACTATAAATGGATTAAAAGCACGATGTAGTGGTGTTTTTTTTTAATAAATAAAAATTATAAAAAATTAAAAACTTCAGGATGTGCAGTTATGGGAAAATAATCAGCCATGTGGTGGAAGCAGTAACTCATCCCAACCTTCATGTCCCACAAGCAAAAAAAAAAAAGGAATCTTTTGCTGTCATGTGACTTTGATCGCAAGTTTTACACTTGCAAAAATGTCAGCACTATTTGAATAAAGTGTGTGTGTCAGTGTGTGTCAGCATGTGTGTGTGTGTGCGCGCGTGTTCCTTTATTTGCAAAAAGCTTTAGCATCAAATTATAGACTGGTTGTGGCCTGCACCCTACCCAACTTCCCCTTCCATACTTCACCGCTCCTTTCCACACATATCAGAGGACTCTGCGCTTTCGAGATCACACACTTCCTGTGCTACAGCGCTCGCTTAATTATTTGACTTCTGCATTTCATTTGCATTGCTACAGATGTATAGGGCAAACAGGGCACGTACACACCCAGGTTCTGTACACTGATTTTTGTCACTTATGTCCGTTTTACGGAAACCTCTGTACGCTGAATCATTGTGAAATTACAGTGAATCATTGTGATATTACGCACATTGTCACAGAGAAGTGATTAAAGTTCCACTGTAAGGTTCAAACCTCGGCCTTGCCAGTATTGGGACACTGTTGGAGCATGTAGTATCGCATAATTACCATGTTATACTTCTGTCCAAAAACAAACTGCATCAAAAGATCAATCAGATTAATTTAATTTGTGATGTGATTCATTCAAATGACTCATGTGTCACTTGCGAATCATTATTCGATATTTATATTCTCGCACATGTTTGTAGTCTTACATTACGAGTTTATATTTTACTGCATCCCTAATTTGGATTTAAGCCCCACCTCGACAGGTGTCTGGAGTTATATTTCTGTCAAAACGCACTAATCATTGAGATCACAATGAATCATGAGGCAGATTTGGTGTGATTCGTTCACAAATCAGTTTTCCATCATAGTAAAGTGAGATGTAACTTAACTAACTATAAACTGTGTGTGTGTTACAAGTTACAGATTTACACAACAATCATCATGTATGTGATTATTGGAAAAATGTGACTGCGGTGATTTTAAATGTTGCGGAGTTTTTCTGAAAACTGCTGATCAGAGATTTTCACACAACGATGTCAAGAGATTAAAAACAAAACAACATCCAGTCAGTGACTCAGACTCACCAAAACCCGACAGGTCAACACTGTAAAAAGGCCAAGTGATGTTTGTCTGGTCTTCACCTGTCCAGCTCGCTCTAGGATCAGATTCCTGATGGAAAATGACGTGGTTTTGTGCTGTTGTAGCCAATCGGCATGAAGATTCGACATGTTGAGATGCTTTTCTGCTCATGACGGTTGTAAAGAGTGATTGTTTGAGCTACCGTGGCTTTCCGGTTACTTCGAACCAGTCTGTCCTTTATCTTCTGACCTCCTTCTCTCTGTCTGTCTCTCATGAACAAGACTTTTCCACCTGAAGATCTCCTGCTCGCTGGATGGGTTTTTCTTTCTTTTTAATTGTTGCTGTTTTTGGTTTTCAGACCCTTCTGTCTGACAGAGCGTTGTGTGTGACAGTCCCAGGAGCTCACACCTGTCTGTCTGTCTGTCTGTCTATCACATCCGAGCCATGGTTAACGTCACTGTGATGACATTTTTGCCTTGTTCTGATGTTTGACGTGAACATTAATTGAAGCTCTTGACCTTTATCTGCATGATTTGCTACCACATGATTGGACTATATACACACCACACACAATTCTCAGCTTGCTACTGATCTAATTTCAAAGTGCTGATGAACTTTACTGATACACATGGTCGAAGGTTTTTACATTTCAGCTGGGTGGGAGGGGGTTTGTTTGTTTGTTTGTTTGTTTGTTTGTTTGTTTGTCCACATAAAGATATCAGTTCAAGCCTATCTCTCCTGATAAGCTTCATCTGCTACTGTGTAAGCTGTAAATTTATCAGATGCGGGATTTCACGCTCACATCAGTACTGTAGTGTGTTTCTGTTTCCCTTAACCACTTCCTGACTTCTGCATGCAGACGCAAATATCTGAGTTCATACTCGTTCTATGTGACACGACTTTACCTCGGGCTCTTTATCTCACGCTAACACGCCTTATATCGTTGATTAGGATTTTACACAGCATTATTGCACGTCCTAAAACGGCGTTGTTATTATCATCATCACGTATTTAATAGACACTGGAGTATATGACGTACAGACCCAGAAATGTTCATTTTCATGTCAGATGGCAGTAAATAAATAAATAAGTAGATAGATAAATAAATATATAACCCGAGGTAAAGACGTTGCTCTGAGATGTATCTGAAATATTAAAATTTTTAAATACAGCATATCTGACTACACGTATAAGTAGCAAATATTATTTTACTATTATTTACTTATAATCATAATAATTATAATAATAATAATACCACTATCTACACAAACAACAAGTTGTTTAATATATAATATTTTAAAAGTATTGTCCTGGCTATTTATTTATTTATGTTCTTTATAGCTTAATTCGATGTTCATTTAATTATTACAAAAAATTAATTATTTCAATTTCTATTTTTTATTCTACTTCAACAAACATATGAAATACATTTTATTCTGTTGCTTTGTGTCGTTTTTTTTAAATCTCCTTACACTTATTCATTCTCAAAGCCTTACTTCTCTGTACTTTATTTTATCCATTTATTCATTATATAAATTTTTTAATAATATAATTCTTATTACTTGATTGTACAGCACTCTGAGAGAGCTCACACATGATAAGTTTATTATTATTATTATTATTATTATTATTATTATTATTATTATTATTATTACTACAGTATGTACAGATTGACACAAATGCATAAAATGAATTTGAAGCCACTTCACTGTTATCTATCAGTAACTAGTTAATAATTATCTACTTACAGGAAAAATAAAAGCAATAAAAATAAAATCAGGCATACCCATTGTGAATGTGTCTCTCCCCAAGCTTCAGATCCGTGTGTGTGTGTGTGTGTATGTGTGTGTGTGTGTGTATGTATGTATGTATGAGAATGTCTTCCTTCAGTGTGTATTCTCGTGTGTGTGTGTGTTCTCACCACAAGGCAGAAAGGCTTTCGAAATCTCGAGGTCTGAACCAGATTGGTTGTTCCAATTGTCATTGGGCAAGAAGCACATTTTCACTTCCTCATATTTCCTCCCAAGCAAAGGATCATGGGAGATGGAGTTTATTTGTATTACTTACTTCTGTTTTATTAGAACAGTGATGATTATTAATTATCACTACTGTGATCTTAATAAATTTGTGCAACATCATAAAACTATATATTAACTGGATAGAACTTGACGCCAACGGCCCCTCCGCCCGGTAGACTACACGCCTTATTAAGTTGTGAATTGGGGATGGACATTTGACCTCACAGTGACCTTGACCTTAGACCTTTTGATCTCAAAATCTAATCAGTTCATGTTTGTCCCAAAGCGTACAAATGGTGAAAGTTTGGTGAAATTCCTTTCATTAGCCTTTGAGATATCGCGTTCACAAGGTTTGGGGACGGACGCACGCACAGACAGACGGACGGACAACCCGAAAACATAATACCTCCTGCACCTTATGGTGGCAGAGGCATAATTAACTGGTAAGTTTTACTGGACATCCTACAGAACCAGCTCCAGTTCTTCTGGAGACTTTCACTGTCGCATCTTTTTGCAGCAAAACCCAGTAGCTTTCATAATGTTTGTTTGAAAAGTGGTCTGTTATGTAATATGCTGACATACAAACTTTTTTTTTTACTTTTTTTCCATGGTTTATTTAGTTTTATTTCAAGGTATAAAATAAATAAACAGAGATCCATTCCATAATGACCTTCTTCTTCTTCTTCTTCTTCTGGCCGCTCCTGATTAGGGGTCACCACAGCGGATCTTTCATCTCCATTGCTCCCTGTCTTCCGCATCCTTCTTGACCACAATCATGTCCTCTCTCACCACATCCATGTATCTCCTCTTTGGCCTTCCTCGTTTTCGTGTGCCTGTCAGCTCCATCCTCAGCATTCTCCTTCTCTGCATCTCTTCTCAGGATGTGGCATACCATCTCAGTCTCATCTCTCTTAGCTTAATTCCCAAGCTCTTCACATGTGCTGTCCCTCTGATGTGTTCGTTCCTTATCCTGTCCAACCTCCCATCGCAAACCTTAATATCCTCAACTCCGCCACCTCCACTTGTATCCATTCCATAACGATACAACAGAAAATCTAATAAGAATGGCACAATACACAATAAACCAAACCCCACTCCCACCTATCCACCCCCATCCCATTCTATCCACCCTACTCTACCTGCCCACTTGCCATCCACCAATTTAGAGTCACCAGTCAACCTAACCTGCATGTCTTTAGACTGTGGGGGAAACCGGAGCACCCGGAGGAAACCCACACGGACAGAACATTCAAACTCCGCACAGAAAGGCCCTCGCTGGTCACGGAGCTCGAACCCAGACCTTCTTGCTGTGAGGCGACAGCGCTAACCACTACACCACCGTGCCGCCCCTAATGTAGAAGTCATCAAATAAAAACCTATGACAAAGTTTGTTGCAAAAGTAGGGTGCCTAAGACCTTTGCACAGTACTGTATAAATAAGAAAAACATAATTGTATAGTACACACACACACACTGCAAGTGAAAGACCAAATGCAAGCAAAGGTTTTTACTTTTCTTGGACAAATGTCCCTAAATTTATCTGGACACTTGGTGTACCAAGCTGCCGTTTGCAGGATTTGTTTAAACATAATATAACATAATACAAGTGTTGCCAGGCAAAACAAACCTCACCAGTAGCACTTATGATGAACATGAAAGAAGATATCGTGAAAAAAACAGGTACCCTATAGGTACATGTGGCTTCTGCTTAGTAATAAAATTGTTTTCTGATACCATGTCCATCCAGTAAATATAGCATATATATTTACTCTGAGGCAGTAGCCACAAAAATGAACAATTTAAAAATCACAGAAGTAAAATATACCAAGTGTCTGTACTTTATATTATTCTACTCTTTTACTTCTTAGTTTTTGTAACTGAAACCTCCGAACCAAGGCTGACGTACACACGCTGTTACCTTGACCCAAACTCTTATTTTCGGGAAATGGCCCGGTGTTAGAGCTCAGTGGAACACACTTTCCCTTTGTAATAAAGCATAAACATGTCTGAAAGCGATTTCTTTAGTCTAGCAGTTCATTTATTTCGTATGGTGAACCAAATTGTATTCACTCACCGGCCATTTTAATCGGAACACAGGTATGCGCAATGGCAGTGTGCGATCGTTACACTTTTACAGCACGATGTAGTGACTACCGCCTATATATGAGGCAGTAGACACAAAAATTACCTTGACTGGATGACCCTCAAAATGTTTTTTTTTTTTAGACCAATGCCCATCTATCCTGAAAGTTTCATGAAGGTTGATCCAGCCGTCTTCCCATAATATCGTTTACACACAAAAAAAAAACACACACATCTGAAAACAATACCTCGCCCCCTGGTGGACTCTGTAGCAGGTGAGGTAAAAATATCTGCGGTCAGCAAGCACCTGTGTGATCAGCTGTTCATTTAGCGACAGAATGATGTAACAGTCAAGGCAAACCTGTAGATGGCAGTAATGCCACACTGTGGATGCCAGCTGCCGTAAAACCCAAAAGAAGAAGGTGGTAAACCTGTGTATGTGCACACGGACTTCCTCTGTCGATGCGAAGCGAGTGATTTCATGCACATTTTGCTCAGGAATCCCCTCAAATTAAATAACTTCCCAGCCACAGAATGGCCTGATATTTTGTGAGATATTACAGAAAACAAATCCCAATGACCAAATTTCACCAATGTTATGAAATCAAAAGGCCGTCCAGCTTTAATTCAAGGTAATTAAGAAATGAAACATTAACTGTTTAGGACTTGCAGCCATTTTTACATAGCTCCTCCAAGTTTCATTTCAAATCCATTGTGGTGGTGTACAAAGGCAAAATTACAAAAACTAACACTGTCTAAATACTGATGGACCAGGATTAATTTCCCTAATCATACAAGAAACTGTTCTCTGTTTGATGCATATACTGTATAGGACGTGTTGTCTTTTCTCTGTGCAGTGAAGTGATTATCGTGGACCCAACAACCGAAGAGGAAAGTCTGGCTACAGCATTAATAACCGCAGTCACAGATGAGGACGATCGGCTCTGTGCTTTCCACAAACCAGGTTCATGTTCTGCAGTACATTTCTGCCATAGTAAACCATTTCTTCACTGATTTTAAATAGAATTGGAAACACAGTAAACCTTTAAGTTAAGATAGACTCCACCTCATGACTTTTTTTTCCCCTCCCAGGGGGCAGTTCTTTATCAGCAGAGAAGCTGCAGGACTGCATAAATCGAGCTGTGACCCGAAATCGAGAGATCAACAAACTCATCGACAAAGTCACCGAAAGCATAAGCTCATCAAAATAATTACAAGGAGACGAGTTTCTTATTTAAAAGTTGTATTTTTTCCACTGTCAATATATATTTTCTTTTTTTATAACAATAAAACTGCTGACAAAGACCATTTACAAAACTTCTGCCTCAGTGTTCAGAAATGTCTTTCCACACCCCTGATCCTGAATTTCCACCCATAAGAATATACATAAACTGCAGCTTCAGTAAAACAAAATGTCATTTTAAAATGTGCTGTAGAAAAACTGCACACATAATTGCATGTTGGGAGAACAAGGCCCATCACTCAAAGGCCCAGCTCCATGTCCAGCTGCAGAAAAGTTTTTCACAAAACTAAATGACCAGCAGGAGTTTTTCAGGCACATCTCTATGATTCTCTTCACAATGAGCCAAAAGGCTCCCATAGAAAAGGATGATGGCAAGGAGAGAAATTAAGAGCATGCAATGAAGAATTCTCAAAGAATTCTCATTTAATATATTTCTTTAAAAAAATGACCTTCAATAAATGTCCCAAGCTCTAAAAATCCTCATTCAAAAAATAGGTTGGATTAGTGGATATGTTACATCCTTAGCTACAAACGCAAGGGGGGGGGGGGGTAAAAAAAAATAAAAATTATTGGTTGTCACAGTCAGGGCAAAGAAAAAAATAAGCTGACCAAGCACAGTGTATTCCTCATGATGTGCAGGCGAGGTCAGGGGTCATGATTTGGGGAGAGGCTGGGGCATGCTGCGTTTCCTCTTACTTCTTGGTTGATTGGCGGAATGTTGCCGTGGCAGTGCTGCCTGAGGCCCCGCCCCCGCTGCCATAGCCATTTGCTGCTGCATTTGGTGTTGCAAGAATTGCAACTGTACATAAAGAAAAGAAAAAAAAAAAAACACATTGAGTGTGTGTGTGTGTGTATGACGCTACGGTCTCCCCTCACAGACTGCACTCTAATAACTTTCAGAAAGGCTAGGATTTACATCACAGTTGGGTGGATGCAGAACATGAAAAAGGTCTCACGCCCCAGAAATCATCTGTATTTTATTTCTATATTTACTATAAACACTTATTATAACTGAAATTTACAACAGTGAATGTTCACATCCATGTCAGCTGAATGATCAAAGTCGTAGAGTGGTCTTTACACAGCTACTGTGAGAGGAGACAGCAGTCAGCATTGCTGCATTTACAGAAACACAAATAGCCAAAATGACTAAATTAGCAGAAGCTGGATGAAGCAGAGGAAGAGCAGGGAGCAGAGGGTGCAGGCAGATAATGGGAACAGAATATGAGGAGGAACAGTTTAGCAGCACCAGTATATCATCAACGGCTAAAACTTACAAAACAGCACCAGACCTGCCAATCCTGAATGAGTAATCGATTTTGCAAACTTTTGCATTCCAAAACAAATAAGTACAATTTTGATCGATTAATTACTTACTTCCAACTGTCCATTATCTATATCACTTATCCATCAGGGTCACAGGGGAAGTTGGAGCCAATCTCAGCTGACTTCGGGCGAATGGCAGGGTACGCCATAGGCAGGTCGCCAACGTATCGCAGGTCTAACACAGACGAACAACCATTCACACTCACATTCACAACTGTGGGCACATTAAAGCAGCCAGTTGACCTAATCTTCATGCTTTTGGACTGTGGGAGGAAACCCACACAGGCATGAGAACATGCAAATTCCATACCAAAAGGCCCCAGTCAACTATGAGGTTTGAGCCCCAAACCTTCTTGCTGCGAGTTGATAGTGCTAACCACTGCACCATCACACTGCCCTGATTAGTTTCTTAATCAGAACATACTTTTTACTTCACAGATAATCAAACCATGTGTTATGATTCTATAATAACAGACTTTCAGTCACACATGGGTAACTGTTAACTGTTAACCGTTAACAGCTGGCATTGTGAGAGAGGGGGAAGGAGAGAGAGAGAGAGAAAGAAAAAAAAAGGGGGGTGCTGGTGAGAAAATGACCATCACATCTAAACTAACCTGACTCTTGGATGTTTCACAACATTAGCCAACTATGTAAGTTAACTATAAAATAAAATGCATGAAGAGTCTCATATCATCTCTAGCCGCTTTATCCTGTTCTACATGGTCGCAGGCAAGCTGGAGCCTATACCAGCTGACTACGGGCGAAAGGCGGGGTACACCCCGGACAAGTTGCCAGGTCATCACAGGGCTGACACATAGACACAGACAACCATTCACACTCACATTCACACCTACGCTC
>JAODVO010000002.1:3374611-3389533 GCA_025400055.1 Notarius lentiginosus
TATTACGCCCCCCCCCCCACTACAGTCTGTGATGTACAGTAAATTGATATGCTAACTGTAATTTCAAATACAAATCCTGTAATTAATTCATAAGTACGTATTGGCAGTTTGCTGAACATACATTTGATATGTGACTTAAGGGTAGGAAAGGGTGCCTGAAGAAGGAGCAACAGGGACCTTGCACCGACAGTTACTTTTTGAGAAACAGGTTGAGTCAGTCGAAGTTCAGCAGCAGGACAAAAAAACAAAGTCTGCAGGACATCAACAACCCTGCTCCAGTGGAGAAAGAGCCAGGCATAGAAAAGCAACCTGAACCCAGCCCGTTATGACTTATAGCAGAAAAGAAGATTCAGGGGTGAAAGCTGTTGATCAAGTGGCCAAAAGCCTACAAAAAGGCTAGGTAGGTCGTCTGCATGGACCTCTGCAACATCTGAGAGACACTAAGAGGCACCACCCTGAAGAAGCAAGAAAGAATGGGGAAATTAATCTACAGCTGTGGAGTGGAACCCTTTGGAATTGTAGAGAGGAAGAATGTTACACTGATGAGCCCTATTAAATCCAGGAGGCAGGAATAAATGAGGGAGAGAGAAAGCAACTGAAGAAACAATAGAAGAAAGCCACAGAGGATGAGAAGAAAGGCATAAACCTGTTGCAAGCAGATATAAGGAGCAGGTTTGCAACTCTGAGGGGAGCTGAGATCCTGATAAGAAGTGAAGAAAGAAGCAGCAGACAAGAACAAGCTTCTATAAAGATTCCTTAAAACTTGTGAAGGGTTTCTTCACAGAGAAAAAGAGTGGAAGTTTCTCAGTGTCAAAGCCAGACCTGGAAAACACCAGGAAAAGTGTGACATGGATATCCATTGTCACAAACAGATCATCCTCCCACCTGACATGCCACTGATCTATCCACCTAAACACCAACTAGAGATCAGCCCAGCTAGATGAAGTGAAGTTGAGAAAATGAGTATTGTGCAATGGCCTCTTCAGGCCCAGATTTCAGTGGAGTTCCATCCAAGCTCTACAAAAATTCCCCAGATGTCCTGCGATTCCTCTGGAGGCTTATAAAAGTGGTATGGCATAAGGATGAGAGACCCATATCCTAGCAGAGAACCAGAGGAATCCTGATCCCAAAGGAAAAAGGTTCATCAGAAATTGCCCAATTCTGCCTGATCAGTTTCCTAAACATTGAGGGCAAAATCTTCTTTAGCATGGTGGCTCACAGGATGGCAAGATACCTGTGAATAAACCATCTGATTGACACATCAATCCAGAAAGCACTGACCTCAGGCATCAGGTCTCGGTTGCCAAGGACCACACAGCCACCTTTTGGACTGTTTTTGACTTCTTCAGGGTCCCAGTGGCCCTCACAAGACTCGAGGCCTACTTCCAGGGCATGCAGCTATGTTTGACTACAGCAGACAGCACCACAGCATGGCAACATCTGGAAGTGGGAATAATGGCCAGCTGTACCATCTCCCCTCTGGCCTTCACCATGGTCATGGAGGTGATCATTCGTGCATTTTGATAGGTGGTTGGAGGACCACACATAAGAAATGGGCTGAGGCTGCTGCCTTTCAGAACATACTTGGATGTCCTCACAAAACTTGCCATGACTAAAGCTTGCGCTGTATGGCTGTTGAGAAAACTTCAAGAGAACACTGAGCTGGCTTCACTTGAGCCAAGTATGTAAGTCCAGAAGCATTCTCATTCAGAATGGATGGCCATTCTGGAGAGCATCATCAGAATCTCACTCCCTGGTAAGTTAAAGCTCTGGAATATGCAATTTGGGCTCCTTCCATGTCACATGTGTCCATTAACTCAATATGAAGTGCCAGTCTCAAAGGTGGAAAAGCTGATCAGCTCACATAAGGAAGTGGCTTGTTCTTTCCAAGTGACTCAGCAGTATAGGGCTCTACAGCAGTCCTATAGCTACCCATTTCCAGTCTCTTGGAGGAGTACAAATTTGCCAAAGTAAGACTGGTAATGATAACAGAGGCGAGTGATCCATCTGTAGCCCAAGTTGCCCCCATTCTGGGTACTGGGAGGAAATGGACCCCATCTGAAGCAAATGAGCAGGCAAAGGTGTTGATCAAGCAAAGGAGGGGTGGCCTTAGCCTTGGGGCCTGCAGACCAGTTTGGAACAAGGCTACTCTCTCTCAGAAACTCTGGTTCATGGTACAAAACATATGCCAGCAGGAGGAGGCAGCAAGTTGCAAAAAGGCCATGGCACAGGTAAGGGCAGTTAATGAGATGGGAAGGAGTAGAGAAAAAGAAAGGTTGCGTAGAAAGAACTGGGAGATGGAGACATTCAGAACAAGCTTTGCCATCAAGGCTGCGTACAACGTCCTGCCATTTCACAAGAATCTCATTCAGTGGTACAGGGAGGATCCTGTGTGCTCCCTCTGCCCAATTCCAGCAACACTAAAGCACATTCTCAAGGCTGATGCATCTGGCAGCACAACCAGCTGCTACAGTGTTTTGCAGTGGTGCTGGAAAGTCAGCGGACGAGCGTCAGTACCTTCTTCCCATGTCACCCCATTGGCAACAGTGTTTGCCCGAGAAGGTGAGGGTCAAACCTGATTTGTTACGCCAAGACCAAACACTGGGTGGCTAGGTGGGGCACATGACTGGAAGATAGTGGCAGATGTAGACGTTGTGCTATAGTCCGCTTCATTCCAGCTCATTTACAAACTCGCTGCCCTGGGAGGATGCATTGGAGGAGACCTACAAGCATCCAGTAAAAAGCTGAAGTACACTGCGGTTGTAGCCAATGCATAATAATGTGGTTGTAAAGCAAAGTAGGCTGTAGAGAGTTTGTATCCACATCAAGGCTACTCTGGGAAATGGTGGTGCAAGAAATGGCCCACTGGCAAGTGTTCAAAGACCTCTCCAGAGCTGCTGAAAGGAGTAGTCCGTGGCTCTGGATGAAGAGGAAGGGCTCTGGGTGAAGAGGATGGACTCCGCCTGGGCCCTCAAGTGAGTGAATCGCATCTAAGGGGGTGAGTCTAAGACCCCAGGATTCACTGCTGAACCTTTTGGAGGTGTTGTGGGCATTCCTGTGAAACATCAACGAAAGAGAGCACCCACTTGACAACCCAGAAGATTCTACCACTCACCATATGTTGAAGGAGTAATCTCATTGAAGAACAACATTGGAAATGTTGTTGTTCTTAGGATCATCAAAGGTCACAGCAATGCAAAAGACCTTTGATGATTGGATAATAAATGGCCACAGCAAGGCAGAAGAACATTCATTGTAGTGCCCCCAAGTGGCAGGATATGACACAGGCACGTGGACAACAGGGGTGAGGTGCAGAAAAGGTCCTTTTTATTGCCTTAATTGCCAGGTGAAGTGAGCCAGTCAGTGTGTGGAAGTGTGTGGAATAAAATGTAAAAAAATGAACAAGTAAATTTTGAAATGGCAAATAAAAAGAAACCTGGACTCCGACATTACTTGGACATGTTTTATGAGAATCACTCATGCGGTGGAACAAATGTAAATTGAGTTCTGTTTACCTTTAATCAGCCCAATCTATTCCCTAGTGTGTTTTGGCTGTGGCATGTGTTTGTGTTTATCATATGTTGTTGAGGACTGTTCTGGTGCTGCTTTTAATGATGAAATAACTGGGACTGTACTGCTTATTAATGAAGAGACTTTGTTTTTCCCCCATCCACAAAAGAACAACATTTCTGAATTACTAAAGAAGCTGACAGGTAATACAAGAGCAGCCAAACTAAGTTTCCACCAATTTCTCAAAAGGATGCATGTGCATGAGAGCTGAACAAATGCTCAGGGCAAAAACCATGAGGGCTAAAACCATGGGTTGCTTTATAATCAATTGCGCTGGAAATACCTAAACTTATCACTGACTGCTGGAGCATTTTTTAAACATACTCATTTTTTCCTCCTCATCACTTTCCTAAAACTCTCATTGCCCATTTATTTTTTAATGGTGATCATGGAAATGATTAAAGTTGCTCATCAGAAGAGGGAGTTTTGCAATATACAGTGTGCAAGTAACAATCATGGAGATTTACCTTTGGCTTTGAGAACATGTGGCTGAACCAGTCTGGAAAAGATTTTACTCAACCATCATAAAAGTGTGCTCACTACCTCTATCACAGTCTGGCTCCCCTCTGCCTCTTTCATTTGCAAGATCATACTGCATCAAGTGGTCCACTCAGCAGAGATGATCATCGACTTTGAAGTCACCAAAATCAAGGACCTCTACCCCATCAGGACAAAAAGAGGGCAGGATGTGTGCACCCCCCCCCCCCCCTTTTTATTTTTTATATATAATATGCTGGCTTAGCCTGTATTATGTAGCTAATGGTTTTGCCATACATTGTCATCTACCTATTTTTAACCTAGTCAGTAGGGTTTCTGGGCAACATGGCACTGAGCAGCACTTTGGAGCTTCAGTTTGCTATGTTGGATAGTGAAAGAATTTATGCTAATTAATTTACCCATTATGTTTCACCATTACAAGTAAATGAGAATGACTATTCTCCCATTCATAATAAGTACTCTGATACCTGCATCCTATAGCATGTGCTACTATATGATATAGGCCTAGTGTATGTTGCCATGCTAATAGCCTAGGCATCCTTCTGTCTCGAGAGACTATGGAGTTGTGCTGTGGGCGTTGATTCTGGTACAGCGCCGGGTGTGGCTGGACAGGCCAATGCGGGAGTGACAGTCTCTTAGATCTGATCTGTCAGACTGGGCTCTGGTTTTCCTTCTCTGTCTCTTTTTCTCTGATTCTTGAGCAAGTGTCTTTTCGAATGTGGAGAGGCCTTTCTGGACAGTCTGTCTTCAGACTGATCGTTCTGAGGCTGCTGCTTCCCAGGTGTTTAGGTTGATGCCCAAGGCCTTGATGTCCCTCTTGCAGGTCTCCTTGTAACGCAGTTGTGGTCTGCCTGTGGGGCGTTTTCCGTGCACTAACTCGCTGTACAGGAGAATCCTTGGGGATCCGACCATAGTCCATACGCACGACGTGCCTGAGCCAGCACATGCGTCTCTGCTTCAGCAGTGTGAACATGCTGGGGATTCCGGCTCTCTCTAGTACAGCATTGTCCTGCCAGGTGATCTTCAAGATGCGTCGTAAGCAGCGCATGTGGAAGGTGTTTTCACTCCTGCCATGTGTGCAGAGTCCAGGACTCCGTGCCATAAAGGAGGGTGCTCACAATGCATGCACTGTAGATACAGATCTTGGTGTGCTTGGTCATCTTGTTGTTGTTCCATGCTCTCTTTGTCAGTCTGGACATGGTGGTAGCTGCCTTGCCAATCCGCTTGTTGAGCTCACTGTTAAGCGAGAAGGAGTCTGAGATCATGGAGCCAAGGTAAGTAAATCATGGACACCTTCCAGTTCGTGATCAGAGAGACTGATGGTGGGTGGCAGTTCAGCATCCTGAGCTATGACCTGAGTTTTCTTCAGGCTAATGGTAAGCCTGAAGTCTCGACAAGCTTTGCTGAAGCAGTTCATGAGCTGCTGAAGGTCATCAGCTGAGTGGACAGTGACTGCTGCATAATCTGCAAAGAGGAAGTCATGTAGGTATGTCAGCTGGACTTTGGTCAGTGCTCTTAGCCTGGAGAGGTTGAAGAACTTTCCATCTGATCTGGTCCGGAGGTAGATGCCTTCTGTTGCAGAACCAAAAGCATGCTTCAGTAGTACAATGAAGAAGATCCCAGAAAGGGTGAGTGCAAGCACACAGCCCTGTTTCACTCTGCTCTGGATGTTAAAGGCATCCAAAATTGAGCCATCAAAGACCACTGTACCCTTCATGTCTTCATGGAAAGACTTGATGCTAAGCAGCCTGGGTGGACATCCAATCTTGGGGGAGGATCTTGAAGAGGCCATCCTTGCTGACTAGGTCAAAAGCATTTGTGAGATCAATAAAGGCTATGAAGAGTGGCTGCCTTTGCTCTCTGCATTTCTCCTGCAACTTTCTGATGGAGAAGATCATGTCAATAGTGGATCTTTTGGCTCGGAAACCACAGTGTAATTCTGGGTAGACTCTTTCTGAAAGAACTTGGCGCCTCTTCAGTACAACCTGAGCAAAGACCTTCTCAACGATCTTGAGGAGAGAGATACCACGGTAGTTATTGCAGTCACTCCTGTCACCTTTAGTTTTGTACAATTTGACAATATTGGCATCCTTCGTGTCTTGTGGAACAGTACCTTCTCTCCAACAAAGGCAGAGGATTTCATGCAGCTCACAAATGAGGGTTCCTTTGCAGCGTTTCAAGACGTCAGCTGGTATTCCATCTTTCCCAGGAGCTTTCCCGGAGGCAGTGGAGTCCAGGGCGTTGCCGAGTTCTTCAAGAGTTGGTTCTCTGTTGAGCTTTTCCAACTTGGGCAGGTACTCGATGGCATTCAGGGCGTCTTCAGCAACTATGTTTTCTCTGGCGTACAGCTCAGAGTAATGCTCTACCCAACGCTCCATTCATTTTGCCTGGTCTTCAATTACGTCACCCCTTGCGGACTTGGGAAGTGCAATTTTCTTCTGTGTTGGTCCCAGTGCTTGTTTGATACTGTCGTACATTGCCTCGATGTTGCCCGTGTCAGCTGTGGTCTGTATCTGGGTGCACAGCTGAAGCCAATACTCATTGGCACAATGCCTGGCACTCTGTTGGACTTTGCTGTGTGTAGCCCGGAGGACCTGCAGGTTACATTCATTAGGACAGGCTTTGTATGCTGCCAGGGCATTTCTCTTCTTCTCCTCGATGACTGGTGTCGTTTCTATGGAGTGAGCCTCAAACCAATCAGCCGACTTGTTGGTCTTCTTGCCAAAGGTGGACATGGCAGCATTGTACACAACATCTTGGAAGTGCTCCCATCTTTCTCAGGCAGTTGCACTGGATGGGCCAGGGAGAGATTCTTCTGAAAGCACGCTAATAAACTGGGAACACAAATGGTCATGATCTGGACATACAGTGGGGTCCAAAAATCTGAGTGGTCTAAAAGACCATGAGTGAAAACGCTTTTTTTTTTTAATTAAAAAAGGGAAAAAAGGATTAATTACTGTATATTAAATTATTGATTAATTACAGCAATAACTTGAGTGAAAAGTAGAATCTCATGAATTTCAGAATTTCTAAGGATTTTATATGTTCCCCATTTGCTTTAATGATGTCTTGCACTCGAGTGGCCATTGATTCCACAAGTTTGTATATAATCAGATGATGCTTCAGTGGATGGGAACAGACAAATGATCTGAGGAGTTGTACTTTACTTACTTACTTACTTACTTACTTACTTACTTACTTACTTACATGCTTAAATTTAAATTCTTGGGTTTCATGTGATGTTACATCCGCCTCATTAGTTATTCAAAACTTCAGCTGGTGGTCACCCAAAGCTCAGTTGACAAAGCATTTGTACAAAGAAGGTGCATTGCTTGCATGAAAAATGCCTTACCCTTGCGTTGTTTTAGGTTGTTCAAATCGATCAAACCATGAAACTGATGATAAAAGTTTCTTCAGGGTTCCCTGTGAACTAATAAAAAAGGGTGAACGAACACAGGATTTCACAAAAGGACGTCGAGAAAAGTGGCTTTTGAACCTCTCACTGAAATCAAAGGGAGCCAAGTCAAGGCATGTGCAGTGATTACTTCGTGAAAGGTTTGTATATCCCTCTCAGCTATGTCGTTAGTGTTTTCCAAGTACTTTTCTTGCTATGTGTCATTCTTTTACGGTACTTTTTTTTTTAGTCATGAAGCGCTAAAGTCCCCTAGCTGTTTCTTTGTTTACTCCTCACTCAATGGCCGCCATATTGAAAACAACACATGTTTTGCTTGCTTTAACAGGATATCCTAGTGGTCTTTTCAATGAGTCTTTCAGCAAGTGCACACAAAACAACCACAAATAATCAAGTCCATATTCATGAAGGTTGCAACAAAATTCTTACCGAGCCATAGTTACAATGTGCTGTGATCACTTCTCCGTCTTGTTTAATGAAGCTCGAGGTCTTTAAAGGTCATAGGCAATGGTCGGAGGTGAAACGTAGAATATCAACTTGATTGTCTAGAAGAATGACCCAAAAAGTGAATTAAATTTTCCTAGTGTCTAATTTGCACCCTAAAATTGAATAAAATTGTTAAAATATACTGTTTTGCCCAATTTCTGAAGGTTTGTTTACATCTCACTTGTGCACACTTTCACCGCCAGGGGACAGTCGTCGTGACGTCATTTAAGCCAAACAGACCGGGGGCAGTTCTGTGTTTACTTGCGAACCGAGCACACTTACAGACTTTGGTCATGAGAGGTTGTGTAAAATGTCTGAAAGCGATAGCGATTTTGAAGTAGGAACTCTCCAAACTAAATATCGAGAGATGAAACCATATATGTATGAACCTATGGCCGTTGTGAAGCAATCGGTGAATGTGGCTGACTGGTTTGACCGTGCAACCTCGGAATCTGACAGCGACTCAGCCGACTCTGATCGCGGTGACCCCGCTCACACCCAAACGCGCGGACCTCAACAAGACTCACACCCAAACGATTTATCCTGGTAGTTATGATAAATTCCTACTTTTGTCATAATACTAAATAAGAATAATCCCTTTTGAAGAATAATTAAACCGCCCTCCCTAGTGGATATAGGCAATGATTACTTGACAGTTCGCCACGTTAGCCTGCCATCCGCAGCATTATACTATTTTATAGCCTACTCTAAGCGAGGAGATATCCCTTTGTCTTATTTCCACAATGATTGTACAGGATCCCTCAGGATTCTTGAATTGTCAATTGCAAGCAAAAGTAAAAATGTTTACGTCCAATTTTCTCATTTTTGCTTGAGCATTGCTGGTCCGTTTCTTCTTTGACTGCTTGATTTTGTTTCATGCACACAATCCACTCTCTCCGCCTCGTCTCCTTCTTCTGGAAAAAGCCAACCCTCTGGCTTCACGTGCACAATCCACTCTCTCCACCTCGTCTCCTCTTCTGGAAAAAAACAACCCTCTGGCTTCACGCACACAATCCACACTCTCTGCCTCTTCTCCTTTTTTGGAAAAAGCCAACCCACTCGCGCCGCCTCTTCTCTTTTTTCGGAAAAAGCCAATCCTCTTGCTCCGCCTCTTCTCCTCTTCTAGAAAAAGCCAGTCCACTCTCTCTGCCTCTTATCCTCTATCGAAAAAAGGTAAAAACATCTTCCTGAACTGGTCCCATTGTTACAGTTCACTGCACAACAATAAGGCATGTTTTTTCTTTGGAAATTCCTGAACGCACGTCTGCACTCAAGCCGAACGGCAATGTCAGTAAACGGAAGTGGACTCAACTCAGTTTGTTTGTCTTAAATGACATCACGCGCCGAGTGGTCACGAAAATAGCCGAACAGAAATTCACTGCGATCCGTGCTAATTTATTTTAATTATTACTTATTAACAATACTTCCTGGGACCAGAAGAAAATTACAGAGGGTTTTTTAGCATATAAAGTTTCAAATGTGCATAAAATTAAAACCGTTGCCTATGAGCTTTAAGAGTTCATGAACACACATGAAATAAAACAAGTAAAATATAAAAGGGGGATGTGCTTCAGTGTCTCTATGAATTTGAGAGAAACGGGACGTTTCGGGGGGAAAAAAAAAGAAAGTTTTTCTTAAGTAATGAATTCACCCCAATTAGAATTGGAGAGTTAGAATTCTGTCTAATCTGCTGTGTGATGTGGAATGCTGAGAAGCCGTTACTCGGAGTGGACCCCGTTTACTCTGTACGCTGTGGATCTTAGAATCTGAGTCACTGCTCCAGAAAAGGCTTCTCTAAAGTTAGAGTGAGATTTCACCAGCTGTCTGCTGCAGTAAACTCCTCAATTACTCGCCACTCGAGCGTCGACACTCACCTCCTGTCTGCACGCCGTAACACACAATCGATTCATACTCCACTTGGAACGATTCACGATTCAATTTCACCATGATATTTTCAAGAAAAAATATCAAAGAAGAAACTCTTATGACCAAAAAAAACAAAGCAAAAAAAAAAAAAAAGCGCAACACTTATTTTCTGACTGTTTAACAACTTAAATATTCCTTTTGTTAAATTAAAAAGAAACAACTTTCGTTTCATTTCCTTAATAACCATCATCATTTACCCACATTTGTAAAGGTTATAACTAAATATCGCAGCCTGATAACTAAAATGTTCATTTTATTAAAAATGAAACCGTTAATACCAAATCATTTACTTAAACTTTTACAAACATTTGTACACTCTCAAATTTCTTCTCTTTTTCTTTCAGCACTCTGTAAAAACAGAGCTCTGATTTCTTGTTAAATCTTTGTACACTCAATCACACAGCAGCCCTTTCTCATTTTAGATCTGTTTATTTTTTGTACGTTTTCACAGCATTAGAGCTGAGTTACTTCCACCTACAGTGAAGTCACATGTATTCACTACTGCGATTGTACATTGCTATCTAAATAATGATCAATCATGATTCATTTTTTATTTCATCGATTCAAATCATCATAAATTTGTATCATGATATCTTGTTACACGTCATCAACATTAAATAATAAATAAATAGTAATGATGCAAATACTGTATTATCAATTCTACCTGATCAAAAGGATGGACACAGCTGGAATTCATTTGTAGAACTGTTTAAGGTCTTGTTTTACAATTCTACACCATTTTTAAATGTTTTTATTTTCATTATTACATAAATAAGGAAATTATAATAAAATTACTTCACCTGCAAATTGATTGGCAACTTTAAGAGAACCAGAAAAATACATCTGACCAGAAAGGTTTTTCTTCTTTTTCCTCAAAAATATCACACCCTTGTTGCAGATTAAACTCCACAAACACGTGGAATTTTCCCCGGCTTCATCTCTCTCTTTCTTTCTTTCTCTTTCAATAACCTTGGGTACGAACATGATGTTGCACACTCGTAAAATCCCTTTATTATTCGTGCTTGTTTTACTAAAAAAGTGTGTTAACAATCAGTACAGAATTCTATTTGCTATAATTACTTAATTTTAAATTAAATATGAAATAATTTTACATTTTTAAAGTACTTTTAAATTATAAAAAAAATTATACAAAATATATTGCTAATATTTTTTCCACATTTTTAAATCACAAAAAAAAACACATTTTAATATTTTTCATGCAAACTTAATTTTCTTCTTCATATTTTTGCTCACTTTTACTAAAGGTAACTTTTATCATCAGTCCAAAAACACTTTTTTTTTTAAATTATTTTACATTTTTAATCCATTTCAGGCTTTGGGTTCTGCCTTCCACCTTCAGCTATTGGTTCCTAAAACGGTTCCATAGTGATACAGCTTTGAGACGTCTCTGCTGTTTATATTAATTATCACAATCTCAATATAATTGAAAATAAATAACAATAATATATAATATTACACATTTTATATAAGATACCAAACAGATTTTCAGCGAATCCCTTTGATTTGCGTGCATTCTTGCTCATTTCACTTTTATTCTTTTCGTTTATATTTTAAATTAATTTTAACACCTTCTCAGATACTGGGTCCTAAATAAATAAATCAAACTTTTTCTGACATGTGGCTCCTGTCTTTAGTATTTCGATGTTACATAAAATCTACAATGCTATACATTATATAAAATAGTATACAATAAAACACCGTTCATGTTATTTATTCCAGTGTCTCTCTATAACCTCAATACAGTTATATAAAACATTGTACACGATATAAAACAATAAATATTCCACTTGGGTATAAATCAGAGGCTGCAACATGTGAAAAATCTTGTTTTTGCTTGTTTTACTAAAGGATAAGCGCATTAAAAAATATCTTAAATTATTATTATTACGTCACTGCTATCCTTAGATATTATAAAATATAAATGTAATATTACACACTTGTATAGTAAATAGAGAACAGAGTTTCAGCTTAACCCTGGAGACGAATAAAAGGTCAGACACATGAAAAATGTTTGTTATTCATTTGTATTTTTGATCGCTTTGACAATTTGCAAAAAGAAAATTACTGTTAATTACCAATTATTAAACTGCTTAGTTTTTTTTTTTATAACAATACAGTTTTCTTGAGAAGTCCCTGATATTGTTAGTACGTAATTTAGCACAATATTAACATTACAGAATATAAATACTATAGCATACAACATGATTTAAATCAGAGTCCGACCGATACGTCGGCGTGATTATCTCATCTCTCGATATGATCAAATTCCAGATAAATCAGTATCGACATTTATAATACGAGTGTTGTCGTTGTGTAGTTTCCCCACCAGAGGGCACACTGCAACTTCACAACAATCAGCTGACCCAAGCGGAGTAGCAAAGGCGTGTCAAAGACATGAAGGCGATCGGCTATTTTTTCAAAAAGCGCGTTTCAGTTGGACACAAATTCACGTTTGTTTTCACTGAATTTTTTTTTTTACAGTTCGTATATAAATAAATGAAAAGTATTGAGAAATTTTTCACAGTTTATATTAATATAAAATATATGCTGTGTTTGAGTGGACATGGATTCAACTTTTTTAATTAATTAGGCTAATAAGGCAATACATAACCTTGAAAACACAACTAATACATTGTAATACAGACTGTCAGAAACAGGAGTACAGTAGGAGTCCATTTCTGTCCCCCAAGGTCCAATCTACACTAATGTACCCCCACAACTCATTATTGGATCTCAAGGTCACTATGTGTACCTTTTTAGGGCCAAAAAGGTACATATATATTCCTAAGCAGTATATAAAGGGTACAAATAAGTACCTTAGAGGGAACTGATCCAATGAAAAGCCACTGTACCTGTAAAGGTACAGTAATGTATTTTATTTTCTAAGAGTGCATTTATATTTGAATGAAGGTTTTTTTTTTTTGGACAGGTGGATATCGGATGATAATATCGGTTATTGGAAATCAGACATCCCTTATCGTCCAGAGCTTAATTTAAAATATTATATTATAATAAATACACTGCCAGAAATAGGGCTGGAGTAGGAGTCCATTTCTGTCCCGCAAGGTACAATCTACACTAATATACCCCCTCGGGCTCATTATTGGACCTCAAGGGTGTACCAATGTGTACCTTTTTAGGGCCAAAATGGTGTAGAGTACAAATAAGTACCTTAGTGGGTCCTGATCCAATAACAAGCCATTGCACTGCTAAAGGGACAATAATGAATTTTATTTTCAGAGTGTGTATATTATAATAATCGAGACACTGGACAGGTTTCCTGGATTGACTGACTGTGCCATGGAGCGGCACACTTTTTTTTTTTTTTCCCATGAAAAATATTTTCGGTAAGATGTGGCTGTTAGAGTGGTGGTGGTGGTGATGTGGACAGTGTGGTGAACCTGTTAAAAATACCCTCACTGTCCCACTGGCCCTATTCGGACAGCCTTATATGGCTGTGTCGACATTGAGCGCAGGAACTCAGTGCGCATGCGCGCACACACGCCATTCGCTCCCATTCACTAGCACTGACTACAGCAAAGGATTTTATTATCGCTATTATCATCCATTTTTGTACGGGTTTTCCCTCTCGTTTCTCAAACAGATCAACTCGACAGATAAATAAATAACCTGTAAAGGTGTCGAAAGCACTCAGCATGTGTGTAAAAAACGATAAAACCCTTCTCGTCCTTCTGTAACCTATGGACAATAACAGACTCAGTGTGATGATCAAAACGACCCCTGATGTACCTCATGGACAACTTACGATATTTTAAAACTATTTTATACAAAACATCACAATTAAGGGGAAATCTCATCTCTCTCTTCTGCATTCATTCATTCATTTCATGACAAAACACTGATTTGTCTTTGGAAAAAATAAAATGCGAATAAGTCGTAAAATGTTTTATTGATTCTATAGTAGATGTATATTTCAGCATTTTGTGGTAAAATCCCGAATAAAAGCTGCAGAGTGCCGGACAGAAGCATCAGCTACTCACCTTCTGGATCCTCTTCAACGCCATTTGCCTGTTTTTTATTGTTAGCTAGCCGGATAACACTCGGCTTCTCCGCTGCAGTTCGGCTGATTAACGCGTTCTTTGGCTTCTCCTGGCTGTAAAACACCTCTCCGGGAGCACACACCGTCACATTTACACCGTTTCACAGGGCCGGCAGAGCAGGATTTCAGTAATTCTTCACCCGCTTCCTTCCCTTCTCAAACCCTCACTGACAGCTTTGCCTAGCGAGCGCTGCACTGCTACTCTCGCGATACTACGCGACAACAAGGCCTGCCGTGATTCCGTGCGCGAGATTTCAGAGGCATGGGAAATGTAGTCCATGAACCCGGAAGTGTTTGACTGGAACTGGAAAATCACTTCGGAGAACATGTTTCTGCTGCGGATAATCATTGATTTGATTTGCTGATTCTACTCGTATAACCAATATTATACGTTTGTTGTTGAATTTAATGCGAATTTCATCATCGCGACACCAGAACTATTCTCTTTGAAGCGAGTGTATGTGGTCCACAAGATGGCGCCGTCGTGTTTGTTAGCAGCGTCCCAAACCGCAGAGCCACTGCGGATCAGCGCGGCCGCAGAGCGCGGGCAGTGCGTACAGTTTCTGACTGGTGAACTGCTGGAGACAGAGAAGGAGACTCAGATCGCCCCCTACTGGACATTTAGTGCACTATATTAAGGAGCCATGATTCCAAACCCTCAGGAGTGCACTTAGAAAACAACGACAGACAGGAGAGGGAAATTCCAGATATGGGCAGATGAGCAAAGGAAGGAAGGAAAGGAATAAAAGAAGGAAGGAATAAAGAAAGAAGGAAAGGAAGAAAGGAATAAGGGAAGAAAGAAAGAAGGGAAGAAAGGAAGGAAGGAATAAAGGAAGGAGGAAAGGAATAAAGAAAGAAAAGAATAAGGGAAGAAAGAAAGAAAGAAGGAAAGGAATAAAGAAAGGAATAAGGGAAGAAAGAAAGAAGGAAACAAAGAAAGGAAGGAATA
>JAODVO010000002.1:3962045-3972995 GCA_025400055.1 Notarius lentiginosus
CCTACATATGGGGGTGTTTAAGATAATTGACGTCAGAGAATTTGTGAGAGAGAGAGAGAGAGAGAGAGAGAGAGAGAGAGATCAAGGTCATTTCGGATTAAAAAGAGTTGACGGCAGTTAAAACATGAATGTCGCTTTCACGCGGTTCGATGAAACAGAAAGCATTAAAATGATCTCCGTAATTTGTTTAGGCTTTTTCTACCAACAACCCAACATATTAAAAATACTTATTAAATGTTTTATATAGCTATATTTAAATTTTCATAAAAGAATATATCAAGAAAAATACATCTCACGTGTGCAATTTGCTTTAAAATTAAATTTTGCGACTTTAAAAGTCGCAAATAAAGGAACGCGCAAATCCACACAGGAAATCAGACTCATTTAATTATTTATACAAGTTATTTAACCGTCTTTACTTTTCTAATCATTATTCTATTCGAGCCATCTGATATTTGATAGCAATTTATTTATTTATTGTTTAATCTAATATTTTATTAGAAATAGAATATTAGAGTGAAGCGCGTCTATTGTCTAAAACCCCGACAAATACAGAAGCTAATAAATTTATCTCTGTTGGGTTTATTTTATTATTTAATTAATAACACTAGGAAACAGAGTAAACTCCTGAACTATCATGAGCAAAATAAACTCAGTGACAAACACTTAAAGCTCCATCAGCTGCCCGTTTATTACTTTATTAACTGGGCACGCTGATAGAATTACAGGAATAATAATAATAATAATAATAATAATAATAATAATAATAATAATACACAACTAAGCTGATCTTTTTTTTTTTTTTGCTTAACAATTAAAATTAAAGTAACAGAATTGCAAGTTTTGGAAAAGTAAAACTCATCAGTGTTCACAGCTACAGCAGGATGATAGTGAACTGTAATAGTGAACTGTAATAGTGTGTGTTCATTATACGGAAATATTTCCTATGAGTATAAATATCTACTGTGTAGAATTGTTTTTGATATTACTGATAAAGATCCAGGTCCTGTAGAGATTATAAAACATATTATCCGACTTTTGCAGGGGGGGAAAAAACCAGAAGTGTGCATACAGATAAAATATATTTTTTAAAAAGAGTAAAATAATTTCTGATGAATTATTAAACAAAGAAGGAAACACGAAGTTTGGTTGTTTTTTGTTTTGGGTTTTTTTTCACGCGGATTTTCTTCAGCTCTGTTTCATGGGGGGTGCCTTGTTTTTTACGGGTTTAATTTTTTTTCTTTTAATTTTTTTTTAATAAAATAAAGTTCGGGAAAATAATTTCACACTATTTCAACTTCAATATTTAGCAAATCCGAAAGCCGAGAGAGAGAGAGAGAGAGAGAGAGAGAGAGAGAGAGAGAGAGAGAGTGTGTGTGTGTGTGTGTGTGTGTGTTTTCTGTAGCGGACAGTATATTATAGTAAATCATGACAATGATGTACAACTCAGCATCAGGAGAGATTTTATAATTTTTTTTAAAAATCGGATTATTTTGTCTGTTGATCGGATCTGACTGGATTCGATCGGATCTTGTGGTGGTGATGTTCTTACCTTTACTTTGCGCCTCCAGCATTTGACTCAGTGTGTGTTGTGTGTGTGTGGAAAAAGACGGCGACGCTCCTCAGCAGCTCCGGACGAGTCCAAATAAACACACGCGCACACACACATACACACACACATACACACATGAATGCATGCATACAGACACACACACACGCACACGCGCGCGCACTCATGCACACGCATGCACACGCAGATGGAGATGGAGATGGAGTGTGTGAAGCTGTGAGCCGCCGGTGTTCAGCTGCTGCACCGCGTCCGCGCGCCCATGTTGAGTGTGTGTGTGTGAGCGTGCGCGCTTTATGCGCCGGTTGGAGAGAGGAGGCGCCTTCATTGCACATCACACACTCATGTGACTCTCTCTCTCTCTCTCTCTCTCACACACACACACACACACACACACACAGGAGATGATGATGATGAGGAGGAGGAGGAGGATGCGCTTCTGCCAGATCCTCCAGCTCTGAATGAGCCCATGTGAACATTTGTGTCCAGCTGAACTCCTCTCACTGCTTCATCTCTCCACCCAAACCCAACCGGGATGAGTTCTCTATCTCACACCAAATAAACACTTCGACCAAAACTAAACACGATGGTCCTCAGGTTTGAGATGTAACGATGTGGGTTCACACAGGTTTGTTCAGATCATTACACTCTCATAAATGTGGAACAAGAAACATGGTAGATCTGAAAAGACATCTAAATTATTATGCTTTTTAACGCATGAAAAGTGAAAATCTTTCAAATGACGTCAAATGATGCATGACGTCATTTATTTCGCGTTAGTGTTTCACCTGTCTTCATGTTCATAGGAAATTAAAGGGGAATCAAACAAACAAACACCTGATTTAGACAAAAGTCTGGAATATAAAAAAGGCACCAAAAAAGAAAAGAAAAAGCAGACATGGGCTTCAGCATTTGATATAACATTATGATAATATGATAAATATCTTTATCCATTTCCTGTTACTGTTTCACCTGTTGTCATGAGTTGGAATACTTTTTTGTAAGCTGTGAAAGAAATAAAATGATTAATAATTTTTTTTTACAAAACTCTAGAAATAAAAAGATACTTTATGTATGTATATATGACCTTCAGATTTTTTTTTTAAATGTTAAAATATTGTGTGACATTGAAATTAAAATCATTTTACATTTTACCTGAAAGTGTTTGGGGTTTTTTTTTTTCAGATTTTCAGACTTTGATATTAAATGGTAATATGGTGATGTTATAACCTGAAAAATAAAATGAAAATAAAATAATTTAAATACAAATATCACACACTTTTCATGAAAATTATTTAACACTTAAACAACGTAAAAGTTCCTCTAAACTTCCAAACATTCAGTGGGTCCTCACTTTTTTTTTATTACATCAGGACCATAAAACAACCTTTTTCATGGTTGTGTGTGTGTGTGTGTGTGTGTGTGTGTGTGTGTGTGTGTGCCACAGTTAAATAAAATAAAATTCCATAGATGTTTAATATAAAATATTAATTCAAAAGTTTAAACAGCAAGTTAAAGAGCCATCTATCAGGGAGAAAGAAAAAAACCCACAACCTTCTTTCAGAAAAATGAACCCGACCCTTTGGTTCCATGTGCTTTGGTTCAGTTTGTGTTGTTTTCTGTGGAGTTACACTTTAATCAGCCTCAGGGTTCGGACATGTAAAGGAGCAAAAGAAGCTAAAGTCAGATAAACAATGCAAAATAGCCCAGTGTTGAATGAACACCCAGGGAGATGATTTAACCCTTTCAGAGTGTGTATCCAGCTGGACAGATATAAACACTGTAGGGTGTTAGTTCAACACTGCAGGTTTTGTTGTAGAAAACTAAACGAATGAGTAAATACTGAAATACTCAAATTGTATTTAGTCTTCATGTAGTGTTGAGTTTAATTAACTCTATAAAAGTTAATTCAACACTTCATCCAGGTTAATTAACACAGGCAGTGTTGGTTTATACGCAGTGTTAAATTAACACCTACAATATTGAATTAACTCTTATAATGGTGGATAAGTTCAGTTTAAATGGCACATACAGTGTTGAATTAACTCTGTAATAGATAATTAAACACTAAATGTTGATTTACTATTCTTGGTGTTTAACTCTTACAGTTTCAAATGACTACGGGCGAGCTTGACTGCGACCCTGTAGAACAGGATAAAGTGGCTAGAGATAATGAGATGAGATGAGTTTCAAATGAATTCTTAGTGTTTAACTGATAGTATTTAATTAACTCTTACACTGTCAAATTAACTATTAGTGTTTAATTGACTCTTGTAGTGTTTAATTAGCTCTTAGTGTTTAACTCTTTGTGTTGAATTAACTCTTACAATGTTGAATTAGCTCCTACAGTGTTTAATTCTTACAGTATTTAATTAACTCTTTTAATAATGAATAAGGTCAGTTTAAATGGCACATACAGTGTTTAATTAACTCTTGGTGTTTAATTAACTCTTTTAATAATGAATAAGGTCAGTTTAAATGGCACATACAGTGCTGAATTAACTCTGCAATAGTTAATTAAACACTAAGTGTTGATTTACTGTTCTTGGTGTTTAACTCTTACAGTTTCAACTGAATTCTTAGTGTTTAACTGATAGCGTTTAATTAACTCTTACAGTGTCAAATTAACTCTTAGTGTTTCATTCCCTCCTAGTGTTTAACTCTTACAGTGTCGAATTACCTCTTATAGTGTTTAAATAGCTCTTAGTGCTTAACTCTTAATGAATAAGGTCAATTTATATGGCACATACGGTGTTGAATTAACTCTTAATGTTTCATCAACTCATAGTGTTTAACTCTTACAGTGTCTAATTAACTCAGTGTTTAATCAGCTCTTAGTGTTTAACTCTTATATTGGTGAATAAGGACCCTAACCCTACGTTTAAATAGCACATATAGTGTTTAATTAACTCACAGTGTCAAAGTAACTCTTAGTGTTTCATTAACTCAGTGTTAATCTTTTACAGTGTTGAATTAACTCAGTGTTTAGTTAACTCAAAGGGTAAAAAAAACTCTTAAAATTAACTCAGTGTTTAATTAGCTCTTAGTGTTTAAGTCTTACAGTGATGAATAATCACCGTATTCCTAGGTTTAAATAGCACATGTGGTGTTTAATTAACACACTGTTTAGCTTTTACAGGGTGGAATTAACTCATAGTGTTTAATTAACCCTTATAGTGGTGAATATGGACGTTAAATCTAAGTCTAAACAGCACATGTAGTGTTGAATTAGCGTTTACAGTGTTGAATTAACACCTCCAGTGGTGTATTAACAGTTTAAATAAGACATTTTATTGAATTAGCTTATACAGTGTTTATTAATGCTTACATTCGTGAACCAGGACCGTTCAGGACACTTAGTGTTTAATAGACAGAAGGTTTTTTAACTCTTACAATGTTAATGTAGTTGTTGTTAGTGAGAGGGGAAAATATGAAAATATCCACAAAATTTGCTGCACATACAGGAAGTGATGTGGAAAACTTACAGTATGAAACAAATATCAATGTTTTTAGTGTAATTTTATGGTGTTAAATGTCTAAGTGTTTTTAACAAATCTGAATGTGTTGGATTTTTCTTTCTTTCTTCTATTTCTTTCTGTAAAGCCTGAAGTTAATCTCATCACTGTAAACATCCACTCCGTTCGTCATATTTAACAGACTCAGAAGGCTTTTTATAAAAACATGGCTTATGTAAAACACATTATAGTCCTGACGAATGAAAAGCCGCTTGAGTGCATCATAAAGGAAGCGAAATGAAATGAAATGAAATGAAATAAATAAATCCTGCAGATGATTGGAGCATCACAACGTTCTGCGTGGTGTTAGAGTGAGTGGACGCCTGGCTGTGGGTTTAGGTTCTATAGCTAAGTGATGAAGCGAGTGTGAACGAATACTGGGAGTCATTTACCTTCTACACCGAGTCATGTGGATTCATTCACCTCAACAATACCGAGCCTGAAGATGTTTTCAGTCTGGTAATGAGCTGAGTGTGTGGACTGTAACCGAGGAGAGAGAGAGAGAGAGAGAGAGAATGATGGTGCTATCTGGTTTTTTGTCCCAAGGTTAGAGCGGCGGTGTTGAGCTGCAGTCAGTGTGTTGGGTGGAACACTGGAGCTGCAGCAGACATCAGCGCCGTGCTTTGACTCCGTTCTGACTGTTTGCTGCATTCCTCTGACCTCTCTTCACTAAAACATCATGGCTGATAGCGAAACACACACACACACACACACGCGTGCGCGCACACACACTTGCAGTCTGCTCAGGACGTGCTCAAGCAGCTCACGTGTTAATCAAGAGCTAGACAGCAAATTACCCAGGAGTGTTAATCATCGTGTGTGTGTGTGTGTGTGTGTGTGCAATCTTCTGTTCAGTTATAATAATTCTGCGCTTAAATTAACACACTGGTATGAATTATCTTCAACACTGCTCAAATAACTCTGAAAGGGTCGATTAGACACAGTTTACTTCACACATGCAGTGCAAAGTTAGTGTTTATAGTGTTAATTAACACCTACAGTCTTCGATGAACTCTTTCACTGGTGAATTAACAGTTTCATTAACACATGCAGTGTTCCATTTCTGTTTTTCTGTTCTCGTGTTGAATTGCAGCTTTAATTGGAGAATTAACTGTTAAAGAACGCCTGCAGTGTTGAATTAACTCTTTCAGTGATGAATAAACAGTTTAATTAGCACCTTCAGTGTTGAATTCACGCCTACCGTCTTCAATTAACTCTTTCAGTGGTGAATTAGCACAGTTTAATGAACACATGCAATGTTTCATTCATTTTATGGTGTTGAATTAACACCTTGTGTTGAATTAACCCTTTAATTGGTAAATTAACCCTTAAAGAATGCATGCAGTGTTGAATTAACGCTTTCAGTGATGGAAATAGTTTGATAAACACTTACAGTGCTGAATTAACACCTACAGTGATGAGTAAACAGTTGAATTAAAACCTACAGTGTTTAATTACTCTTTCAGTGATGGAAACAGTTTAATTAACACCTTCGGTGTTGAATTAGCTCTTTCATTGGTGAATTAGCACAGTTTAATTACAATGATGAATAAACACTTTAATCAACACCCTCGGTGTTGAAGTAACACTTTCATTGGTGAATTAACACAGTTTAATTAACACGTAGTGTTTGATTCAGTTTTATGGTGTTGAATTAACACCTCGTGTTGAATTAAAGCTTTAATTCGTGAATTGACTGTTAAAGAACATACGCAGTGTTGATTTAATGCCTTCAGCGATGAACAAATAGTTTAATTAGCACCCTCAGTGTTGAATTAACACTTACAGTCTTCAATTAATGCTTTCAGTGGTGAATTAACTGTTTAATTAACACATGCAGTGTTTCATTTATTTTTATTGTGTGGAATTAACACATTTAAGTAAGGAATTAACTGTTAAAGAAAGCATGCAGTGTTTAATTAACACCATTGATGAATAAACAGTTTAATTAACACCTGCAGTGTTGAATTAACCCTTTCAGTGATGGACAAACAGTTTAATTAACACCTACAGTGTTTATTCATCACTTAAAGGGTTAATTCAACACTGTAGGTGTTAATTAAACTGTTTATTCATCACTTAAATGGTTAATTCAACAGTTTAATTAACACCTACAGTGTTGAATTAACCCTTTCCATGGTGAATTAACAGTTTAGTTAACACCTACAGTGTTGAGTGAAGTGGTGAATAAACACACTGTGTATTTAGACAGTGTTGAATTAGCTTTGACAGTGTTGCTTTAACGCTTACAGTGGTCAATTAATGCTTGCAGAATTTAATTAACGCAGTGTCATTAACATATACAGTGTTGTATTAACACGTATGGTGTTCAGTTAACCCTATCAGTGGTGAATTGAAGGTGTTGAATTAGCATTTTACAGTGTTTAATTAACTCTTAAAATCTTCTTTTATGTCTTAAAGCAGTTTAAGTCCCACAGTCAGCATGGGATTATCTTTCACAGTGGTGAATTCGGACGGTTCACTGAACAAAGTGTTAAATCTGCTTTATAGTGTTGATTTAACTCTTACAATGTTGAATTAGCTTGGGTTAACACCTAATTAACCTAATTAAAGCCATTAATTGGGAAAGTTTAAGTAACACAGTGTTGAAATACGTTTTATTTATTTAGGATGTGGTTTATTTTTATATTGTTGATTTAACAGGACTCAATTAAATATATCGTGTTTAGCACGTACAGTGTTCAGTGAACATTGACAGTGTTTATTTTAACTCATACAGTATTAAAAGAAAAGCATAAAGTGTTTAATTATTACTTGAAGTGTACTGTGTGTGTGTGTGTGAGAGAGAGAGAGAGAGAGAGAGAGAGACAGACAGACAGACAGACAGACAGAGAAAGACAGGGGGATACAGAGATACAGACAGAGAGAGACACAGAGAGAGAGACAGAGAGAGAGGTACAGAGAAAAAGAGAGAAATACAGAGAGAGAGACAGAGATACAGAGAGAGAGACAGAGAGAGAGGTACAGAGAAAGAGAGAGAGATACAGAGAGAGACAGAGATACAGAGAGAGAGGTACAGAGAAAGAGAGAGAGATACAGAGAGAGAGACAGAGATACAGAGAGAGAGACAGAGAGAGAGAGAGACACACACACAGAGAGAGAGACAGAGAGAGAGAGAGAGAGATACAGAGACACACACAGAGAGATACAGAGAGAGAGAGAGAGAGGGAGAGAGAAGTGTAGATTTTCACTTTTTGTTTTCAACCATGACTGCATTGCTTTGGCCTTGTTTTTGGGATCCTGCTGAAAGGTGAAGTTTCTTCCAAGCTTTAGTTTGTTTTTTATTTGTTTGTTGTTGTTGTTGTTGTTGTTGTTGTTGTTGTTGTTTGAGCAGACTAAAGCATGAATACCACCCTGTATTTCGCTTCATCCATTCTCTCATCAATTTTGATAAGAAGCTCAGGTTCTGAGGACAAAAAGTATCTCCAGAGCATGATGCTGCCACCACCATGTTTCACTGAACGGATGGTGTTCATTGAAGTTCGGTTTGCACCACACAAAGAGTTTTGAAACTTGCCCAGATACACTATCTCGCTCTTGGTCTCATCACACATACATTTTCACTGGATTGCTCTTCTGCTTTCATATGGCTCTTCTGGAGCATTGATTCTTCCTCGGCCTGCCTCCCAGGTCTTTGGTGCACCTTCACCTGACTCTCAGCCACGGGACTCTGTAACTCCTTCAGAGTGACTGTTGGCCTCACTGTGGCTCCCCTCACCAGCTCACCAGCCTCTGTCACGTTCCTGAGTTTTGAGGAACAGCCTGGTCTCGATCGTGCTCCAGTGTTGTGGTGCAGCTTCTACTTGGGATTTCCACTGTTTTAGACATAATTTTACACCTTATTCCTAAATTATGAAATTCTATCGCTTTATCTTTAATTTCCTGAATCTTCATTTTTATTTTCACGCCTTTTCTTCACACTGACCGTCTCTTCAAGGACAGTTTTAGTATTTCACAGATGAAGGTAAGGACAATATCTTTCACCTGAAGCTCCTGAAATCCTGGAGGGTTTAATACTTACGCAAGTAGCATTTTTCAGTTTTGGATTTGAACCCTGAACTACTTTCTGACTGGTATGGATATAATGGACTTTGGAAATTACTGTACTGAAGACTGAAGAATACAGAATAAATGAAACAAAGTCAATATTTGGTGTGAGACGACCTTAAAAAAATAGTCTCAGGTACTGTGAGTGCAGCTGTATAAGGAAATGAGCTGTATGTTTTACTGAGCATCTTACGGAACCAGCCACAGCTCTTTCCTTCTGGACACTTTGACGGTCACACTCGCTTCTTCATTTTGCACCAAAAAAAAGTAGCCTTCATTATGTTTTTTTTTAAATCTGAAAAACACTCTCTTATGGAATATGATGCTTAGACACAAACTTTTTTTTCTGTAATATTTAATTTTGTGCTGGGAAAAAAAAACTGAACGTTTGGAACTATAAATTGTTTTTGTACTGTTTTGACTCGATAATGTAGACGTTATAAAATAGAAATCTATAACAAAGTTCGTATGAAAAAATAACAGGGGGCTAAGACTTTTGCACAGTACTGTGTGTGTGTGTCATTTGATATTCAGATAAAGCTGATAAATTCTGGGGGATGAATACTTTTGCAACCCACTTTATGCACATGTGTGTGTGTGTTTCTCCGTGTTCTATGAACAGAACAGCACTCCATTATTGAACGCACTGAAGTGGCCTTAAAGAGAAGAACACACACACACACACATACCAGCGTGCTCGGTTCCCGCCTCAGCCCATTTCGAGGCACTTTGCTTTGTCCATCAGTACACAATGGAGATACGGTACAGTCCTGACAATCACAAGGACAATGCCACTTGCGTCCTTGGATTTGTAAAAAGTATAAATATATTGACTAAAGCAGCAGTAGATTATTTATTACTGGCAGGAAGAGGCTCCTCACTTCCTCCTTCAGTGCCCGACTTCATCTTTAGACTTAAAGCTTTTCATTTACACAGGACATAAGGCTCGGCTTGGGCTCTGGATTAAGTGCTTTGAAAAGTTGTGTATTGTTTCATGTTTTGTCAGACATAAAGCCGAACCACAGCGTTGCTGGGTGAATCCGGGTTCGAGTCCTCGCGCTATCTGCAGCAGCTGGTTCGAAACACTGCCAACAAAATCCATCCATCATCCCCCACAGAGCCAAGGCCACAACGAGCCGGTAGGTAGTGCAGGCTTACAAGAGAGCACACACACACTCACAAAATAAAAAAAATCTGCAGGATAGATTTAAATGTCCTGGTTCTCAAACTGAAGAACCTCTAGTGGTCCATGTGGACGTCCAGAGAGCCCACAACTTATTATTATTTGCATATATGTATATATATATATATATATGTGTGTGTGTGTGTGTGTGTGTGTGTGTGTGTGTGTGTGTGTGTGTGTGTATGTAATGTATATATAAAATTCACAGTTATTATACCTATAATATAATTCATTATTATCCATCCAAGACACTTTTTCAAAGGAATAAAAACATGTTCTAGCAGGTTTCATTCATTCATTTGGTTTGATAGCATGCAATATTGTTAGCATATTGCTTATCCTAGGTGTATTACATCACTCTACCCAATGGAGAATGAGTGCTGAATATTGTTTACCATACTGCATGGTTGTCAAGACAACATCATGTCACATGTCGCAGCTGATGCGAATATTCAATGAGAAAGTTTTCTGCTGCACGTGTGCACAATCATTTCTTTGTTCGCCAGGAAAGAGAAAGATGCATTGAACAACCGAAAGGCTACCAAAACTTCATTAGATATTCTTCATGCATATTTACAAGAGAAAAACATACCAACGGACATCAAAAAACTGGAAAA